>JAULBM010292103.1:0-21593 GCA_032357055.1 Geukensia granosissima | reverse complement strand
CTACTGGAAAATTTAATCTTTTGTCTGTCATAAAACCACCCTTAATAAAAAGTTTATTCTGTATTGTTTCCTGACACCATTGGTTAGTTGCACCTACAAAATGAAGCAAATTTACAAAGTTGAAAAAAATTAACATTACACCCTATGGTTTTTGATTTCAAGTTAAAATGTATTTTAAACTACAGCTTAAACTGTGGAAAAAATTAGAATTTGAGCAATATATAATATATTTCATTGTAATTCTTTTGATACAGATTCACTTTTCTAGTGGCAAATTTCTTCTGGTGTACTGTAGTATGGGGCATTATTTTAATTTCATTGTCGTCAGACCAATACCTTTATGATTTGAGATTGAGTTATTGTTTACAAGGAAACAATGTATATGCATATAAAGCTTTACCAATTAAACTGCTTTTGAAAGCTTTCCGTATTATATTTGTGACCTATACGTGTAGGCTATTGTTTATCATTTCCTGAACTCACCATAAATGAAACAAAAACATAAAGAATATGAGTGGGGATAATATAAAGGTTCAGTGATACTATATTTAAACTTAGGTGAGAAAATTCTGAGTACATAAGTCACTTGGTAAATCCACCACCTATGATTTTTCAGGATGTAATATGAATGACATGAACTGCTGTATTTCCTTATGAAATTAAGAATTTGTTTTTAAAAAAATATTAATAAATTATTTTGTATGACTTCTAGTGATTTGAGTGATGGCAACATAAAATTCTGGTAAAAATTCCAAACCTTAAAGCTTTAACAATCACATGTTTCCTAGCAATAACAACCAATCAAAATATTTACTTTTAAATCTAATATGGCAATACAGTTTTTTAACACAAGCTTTGTTATTGTTTTAGTTGTGTGAATGATGGAACAGCCACATTTTCGTATAAAGGTGTCATGTAGAAAAAAAACCATCTACTGCTGATAATAGTATAAGGAATTCGAAGATACCAAAGGGGCAGACAGAAATAGTATAACACCTAGTTATACTTTCTAAATGCAAATATCCCTTGTATATCAATAGAAAATGAAACTATCATACTTTGAAAAGGTCAAAGGATTATAATGTGGATTACATACCACAACTGTTTTATGAGATTTGGGGACAAAATATTGTTAGCAAATTAAATTGGGTGCAAAACAGCATATTCACTAGTAGGAATATTCATAATAAAAGAAAACTACTATTGTGTTATTACCAGAAGGTGATCAAATCAAACTATAAAGATACTAGAAATAATGATTTGTTTTTAAATCATAAAACATACAAGTGGGAATAAAAAAAGCATTGGTACATTTAACAAACATTTTCAATGTAGCATGTCCTTTATTTTAATCAATGATAATTATCAATAATGAAGAAATCAGAAATTACAATTTGTAATACCCAAGAAATTTCAGGAAAACTTTATTGTGAGGTAATACATTTTATTTTACACAAATGTTTATTGTGCTATTCATAATAAAATTTTTACCTAAGATACATTATAATAAATGTCCATCTGATTTAAGATACTTTGTAATAAATGTCCATCTGATTTAAGATACTTTGTAATAAATGTCCATCTGATTTTGTAATAAATGTCTATTTGATTGTAAAACACATGAGATATAAAACAATGTTGGCTTAATATAAACTTAAAATTCTGAACTCAGCTGCAAAAAATGTCAGTGAATAAAATACATATAACACAAAAGTAAATCAGTATGATTTCAATAAAATTTAAATCAAAATTCACGGAACAATACACACAGTTGTACCTAGTTGAAATTCATCTCAGGTTAAAGACAAAAGTCCATCATTAATCCTACAATTTTAGTTTCTTTAGTTTCTGCAATATGTATCTAATACAAACAAATCTTGCAACACAATCCAACAAACATACATAAATGCAAAACAAAGAATATTTGCAATACACCGCAAACTGGAAAGCATGTTGGTAAAGCAACTTCGTCTGAATTCAACAGTGTCAGCAAAAATATATAAATGAACTTGTTATAATGTCAAGATTACTGTAAACGCTATAGAATATACAGAAAGCTTATTACAATGACCTTTGATGTTTTAAGAAATGGTCATAAAAATGGCTTCTGACCTCAGAAGGGTTCGATTAACATATCAAAATCCAATGTTGTATTTCAGAAAAGACATTTGCCTTTTTCATGTATTATAAATCAACAATGCATAGATTGACTGTTTTATATTCAATACAGTTAAATGATGACTTTTTTCAGACAGTTACGTATATATTTCAATACTTCTAAATTACATTTAATTCCTTATTGTATGTACAATTCAATTTACAAATTGACATATTCAAAATGGATTTTTTCAAACAAGTTTTTCATATTTTGTCCATTTTTAAAACTGGAAAAAAGATTTATCTGATATACAATTTCATCCTATGATAATATATTCATGTTAACTTTTAAAATTGTTCAAGTTAGTTTTATAATAATACAAGAAATGGAGCCATTAAAATGACATGCATACAATAATAAAAAATAATTCCCATATAAAAATATTCTTCCATCTATCATGTCTATAAATAATACCTCACAATATATGGAATAATTATACCTAGTATACATAATACCTTTAACACAATCTTCATCTCCAAACAAAAATAAAAACAAAATAAATCCAATATCATACCAAAAATATAACAAAATAAAAAAAACAAACAAAAATATGAAAAGACACAACTTTGGTATGTTTGGCTGAAAATAATTAATGCTTTTTCGTTTCAGGTCTCCAAAAAAGTAAAGACTACATTCATTGTAGAAATTTAACAGTACTTTGTTTTAAAACTACAGTACAACTTCAATATAGGGAACACTTTTAGCATTTTTTATTCATAGCAAGGAGGTGGGTGACTGTCTCATTGACAATCATGCCACATCTCCTAATATGCATATAGTTTAAAAATAAATATTTTTGCATTAGGGAACCATTTTCATATCTCCCAACTACAAAAATAACATACTGTTTGCTGTTTATTGTAAACTGTTTAATAATAGGGATGAAACAGGGAACCATTGTTAAGGACCTTCCATACAGGCTACCTGTCAAGTTTGATTCCAATTGGCCTAGTGTTTTCAGAGAAGAAGATGACAATGTAAAAGTTTACGGATGGACAACTAATGCAAAGTAATGACAAAAGTTCACATGGCCTTTGGGCAGGTGAGCTAACAAACATATCTTTAAAACACAACCTAATCTGCTATCTTAATCATAAGAAATGCCCCTCCAGGTGATAGTACATTAAATTTTTTTAATAAAATTTGAACAATAGACAATATGAAAATTAATGCTTCTAAGATTTCCTGTTGGTCTCTGAAACAAATATAGCTAGAATATTTAAACATTCACGTAGCAGATGCACTTGCAGCGCAGTTCAAAGAACCACATTTCATCCACTGAAAATGATCAATAAAATTCTTTGACAATACCATTACACAACTGTTCAGATTAGGACTATTCCTATAAAACATGCACTCATCTTGTGAAGGCACTGTGGTTTGATATTGAAAATCTCTTTTCAATTTTAGAACATGTATTGATGGTTAACTAATTTTGAAAATGCATTTAGTAAAAAGCCGATATTTTTGAATGGAACAGAATCTTATGGCATCAGTTTTGAGATCAATTAAGTAAATAATATTAACACCAAGAAACATTTAAAAAACAAAATGTTTTGATATTAAGTCCAATCAGTTTAGTTAGAGCTGCCATAATTTTGCTTATGTATTCTTTTTTGTTTGGATTTTAAGGCCACTTTCAACAATATTACAGTTGTATCGTGGCAGTCAGTTTTGCAGGTGGAGGAAGCTGGAGTAACAGAGAGAACCACTTGAGCAGGTAACTGACAAACCTTATCATGTGCGATAAGAGTTAAACTCAAACCGTTTGTGTATGGTGCAAAGTTAGGCAAGAACTCAGGCCGTATAGGTGATAGTTAATCTGTAAAGGTAAGTTTAAATCAACTACCTAGATCACTTGCCCACCGAGGTCCCCTTTGCTAATGTAAAAACTTGGCTTAAAAAGGGTCACTTGTTTATAAAAAACAATGTTTAAAAATAGAGAATCCAGACACAGAAGAAATAAATATCTGCTCAAATAGAGCAGATTGCTGGCTTTAACATAATCTATATAAGAATAACTGATTTGCTACTTATCACCGGTAATAAATGTCATTTGTTGAATGATAAAAAAAACGTTATATCTATAGCCACACTTTCTTATTGCCATTTCACTTAACTTATCCAGAAATATGAAGCAAGTTACTTCTGTGGAATAACAAACTAAATATGATAAGGGCAAATAATCAGGACCAGGCAGACTTGAGATTCCATCTTTTAATTTTATTCATCAAAATATGATTTTTTAACTTTCTATTTTTTAAGCAGAGAACTGGTTTAATACTGCTTTAATACTTTTAATAATAACAAACACTGGAATCAGATAAATAATTTTGAAAATGATTATTTGGAAAGACCCATTACAAATGTATTTTACATGTATCTAATACAAACTACATAAATTGGAGCTTCAAAGCTAATATAAAACATGGCAAAAATAAATCTGCAAACAAATCAAATGATGTGTTCACACTATCATTTATCAGATTGTGGTAAAAATACTGACTAACAAGTGATTTGAGTTGTGACATCAAAACATTAATGTGAAGTCTAATAAAAGCAAGGAAAGCATCTTTTACAAAAAGATGGTAGTTATACAGTATGAGTGTTTTCTCCATCATTTGAATAAGAGCCAAGTCTTACTTATAATGTTCATCTTTGGATAATATCAAGTTGATACAAAATAAACAGACACAATTATCATGATGCCAAGTCCTGGCTGATTGTCAAATTATCTAAACATTGGGACCAAGAGCAGAATCTTAATTGTCTTTCAAAATCTTTGAGACATTTTATCACATTCATAACAAGACGAAATAAACAATCTTAAGCAAAAGATTTATATAATATTTTGAAAATTAAAGCACTAAGTTAAAGCTGAAAGATAAATAAAACTTCACCTTCAAAATAATTTTTGAGTATTATAAGGTTTGTATATATAAGCTGAACTTCAAAAGGGGCAGCCATGAATTTCACATTAAATTTTTGCATCAAATTTTGATCACTGAAATATTTATCCACAGTATTTATCAATTTCTTTTTTTTCCTTTAAATTTTAAAATTCTTTGTATTCCAAATCAATATAAATCTGAAAGAAAGTAATGCTAAAGCTAAAAATATCAACAACAAAAAAAACACGAAAAAACTAACTAACCAAAAAAACCTATACTAACATACCATATGAGATTCAGTTACAAGTATTTTAAAAAATAAACAAGTTACATCAAAATAAAAGAAAATTTACCTAAAACTCCAAAAAATTCATTCCACACTTTATTTATATAATTCTATCTGGATAAATGTATAAAATTCTGGTAAACTACATTCTAAAACAAATTTATAATTTAAATTCCCACAAAACACAATCTTAATTTAAAATTATAACATTTTTGTGTATTAAATATGATTCAGACAGAGGTCAATCTATTTGACTTTCTATGCATTTACAGACTAGATCAGATACCTGAGCAGTGTGTAAGATCTTACTGTCATTAGATTTGGTAAAGACCATGACTTGACTCAATATAATTATTATTATACCTCATATAAATATATAATTATAGAAGACCTATTTTGATTGGTTCACTCGAACATGTGATTCGCAAGAATAAAATTCTTACTAAACTAAACAAAATTTCATATTCCACCCCTTCGGAAGTCCCCCAGATTTTTCTACAGATTTATCCTTGCTTGTAGGTAATTGTCAGTTGCAGATGAATAAGGGTCGCCCTGTTTGTAGATTCTGTATAATAAATCATTAATTCCATGCCACTTTGTGACATAGGAAGATGTCTCAAGAAAACATGATCTTCTTGGGTGAATAAATAGTCATATGTCCCTCAACAGCATATAATATTCATATTATCTTCTTATTAACTTTTATATGCTATGTGTACATTGAATCACTATATACCAACATGCTAAGATTTTTAAAACTCTTGAGCTCTATTTAGAGTTTAAAGGTAATCAATGACCTCCCCTTAGACTGTTAAAGTAATCACTGACCTCTCTTTGAAGTGTGAAGGTAATTATCAAAATGTTTTACAAATTGACAATCAATTATATATTTACATGTTTTCTAAATATATTGAGCTGCAGTAATTTCAATTTCTTCAAGCTTAACTTCAATCAAAATGTAAATTAAAAAAACATCATTTGTATGAAATATGACATCAAAATAATGGTACTATCATGACTAATTTAAACTCTGGAACATATAACAACATGATCAAATAAAACTCCTATTTTTCTTATGAATAATATTATAATTCATTCTTGACAAAATCTTATATGTACTAACAACATTATCAAGGAATTCAGTAAAAAGAATTTTTCCTATTATATTTTTTAAAAGGTCTTTTTAAAACCTTTTCATTTATCTATAAAATATATTTTACTTCAAATGTATTCCCAATATGGCCAACATATATGTAAGACTTAACTTTGAGACATATTTAACAGCATATTAAATTTTTTTTTCAAAAATTGAACTACAATCAAAGTGATTAATGTGACATTTCCTTGGCAATTCAAGAGAGATAAAATATTTTAAACAAAAACATGATCAAATTCATCACCAACTCATAACTATACAAAAAGAAAATGCTAAAATGATTTTGATTGTCTCCCTTACTTCACAGGTTTATATGACCATGTATAATGAAATTTTAAAATTCATTCCTGCATAAAGTTTTATATTTTATTACTCATTTTAATACATTTATGGAAGATCAAATTTTTGCAAACTCATAATGGAGATTTAGAGGTTATTATCAAATTATTATCATCAGATTGAGCTCAAGACACCACAATCATGACAAACTTTAAATTTAACAACAATATTTCGTATTGTAAACAAAAAAAATAACAGGTAAAAAATAACAATGTGGATTTTTTATTAACACTCATCTGTGTTAGCAGAAAAAGACACAACCAGCTACACATCCACCTCAGCTGCCATTTTAGTGATGAGTGTCATTACATCCTTGCTCCTCATTTTTGCTGTGGCTAAAACTTCTTCATGATTTGCATAGTCTTTACAATCATACTCCATGATACATTTGTTTGTGATCAGTGACATTCCAAACACTTTCAGCCCACAATGCACTGCAACAATGGCCTCTGGCACAGTACTCATTCCTGTTTGGAATAAAATAAAATATTTAAAAATTTTAAATTACATTTACAGAATTACATCTTCTTTACTTCATTTTGTTTTAGTTTACTAAAATACATGCTTATTTTTGAAGATATAGGCAAACAAAAAGGTTAATGAACAAAATTGTCCAAACCTAAGACAAGATGAAACCATTTTTAATTTGCAACTGGCTCTCTCCAAAAGACTTGTATCAATTGCTATTATGCCTAAACAAGGCACACTAAATACCTTAATTAAAGTTTTGCTTATTTCAACAATATAATTACATATTTTTATCAAGATGTTATGCAAATTTTAACAGGGTTAAAGTTAAAACTATATTTGTAACTATTTGTGAGATTTTCTGTTACTTCACTATATCAATACAGTCTTCGAAATTAGCGGTAGACCGACGGACCGAGTCTACTTAAAAATGCATCGGTCTATGTAAACCTGCATCAATCAAGACCGATTGTCTACGTAAAATTTCTGACACAGATTATCGATTTCATTCTTTATTATTACTAACAGTGTTCTTTTACCATCGTGTTTGTTTACCTTCAAAGTTGTGTAAATAAAAGTGTTACTATTTTTACGATGACCTTTCAGTGTTCTTTGCATTAGGGATATGAGTATTTGTCATTGCCAGGAACCCTAGCACGTGGCGCTACTGGTTTTCTATTTTCTTTGCGTTTGAGCACTTAGCAAGATAGAGTTATCAGTTACCCATAGTTTCATATTTTTTTCTCATATATATTTCCCTCCCTATTATAGGAATAATGGGAATAATAAAAAAATATATTAATGATTTGTGGAATAATGGGAATAATAAAAAAAATATTTTAATGATTAGAAACAAATTATTAAAATATGCAAAAGAAGAATAAAATAAAAATCAAACAATCATATAACATTTTTGTTTACTAATACAAGAGCAAAAGTTAGTTACAATTTTTGTAAAAATTAAAAGTTAAAAATCCAGTTAATCATAAGCTCTTAAAAGTGCTCCAGGAAATGCCCAGAATGCAGGATTTTGCACCATTTACCCCAGAGCTTCTGGCGGCCTTGAGGGGCCCAAGACCCACAGCCATAGGAGGCACCTCGCTATGCTAGGTGTGCCAAGTCTAATGCAAGACTTGGGTCTAAGTCACATAATGTAGATCTATGTAGATTTAAATCTTCATAGACCTATTCAATGTCTATGACAATCCTAATTTTCATTAATTAATCGCCAAAGGTCAGTTGAGTTATATATGACAAGCGCGATGACTTTGACTTTCCAATCGTCAATTTCCCATTTTTGATCCGCAAAATTCCAGAAGCGCCGGCATATGGAGTATACATATCACAGCTCATTCGTTACTCAAGAGCTTGCGATATATATATATAGCGACTTCATAGATAGGGCCCGGCTCCTGACAAAAAAGCTGCTCAATCAAGGGTATGTTGTGCCTAAGTTACAGTCATCCCTCTTAAAGTTTTATGGACGTCATCATGATTTGGTTGACAGGTACAATAAAACCGTGTCCCAAATGAAAGAGGACCTATTCTCTTGATGTCCTTTCTCTAACCTGATTTGACATGAGCTACATGGCGGGTGTCCTGCAGGAAGCATAGACTGCTTACTCTTATGGAGCACCTGAGTCTACCCCCAGTTTTTTGGTGGGGGCCATGTTGTTCATTTGTTTTTTTAGTTTTTAGTGTTGTGTTTTTGCATTTTGGTCTTGTCCTCGTTGTTCTCCGAAATTTCTCAGTACTTTTACATTTTCCCTTTTCCTCGAATATCCCCTTGGTATTTCTTGACACATTTTATTCATTTTATGTCACTTTTTTCTGCATTTGCCCCTCCTTTGTTTCTTTATCTGTCCACATATTTATTCAAGGTTGTCTCCTTTAAAACTACTGAGAGTATTTGAACAACATATTACAACCATGGTCTTTAGATATTCCTGTAACCCAAAATGTAAATGGTATCCCCAAAGACCAAATATGATGTCCACTACAGATAAGCTATATTAAACATTGAATCATAGGGGAAATTCACTAAAACTTCAAAGCCAGTTGGAACCAGAGCTAAATTGTCCTTATTATAAACTAATGTAAGATGTGGTCCTTGTCTTCTCGGTATATTTCATATTCTTTCGTTTTAAACCTTAGTTGATGCTTTATCTGTTTATTTGGGCATGAGTGTACACACATGTTATATTTGAAAACAGTAGGCACAAACTTATGTGATATTTATTATGAGGTTGCTATTGACAAGAATAAAAGAAATTTAATAGGTTTAGATATCAGCATGTTTCACAGCTTGCCCTATCAGGGTTGCTGAGATAGCAACATTAACAATCAAAACATCCTTAATTAGGTAATTTTGATTTCTGTATGGGTCAATGCATTATCTACAACTCCTCCTAAAAGACATTCAAGAGTTTGATAAAACTTAAAGGATTTTTAGATTACATAATACAGATTTGCATATGGTGACGAATTCTATGATGTAAAATTTATGCAAAAGATATGAATATTTTGACTTATTTTTTTATTCACCAATATAAGAGTAGATTATAGAGATGTGCAAATTTTCAAGCTTTCATACTTGCCAACTTTTTAAAAAATTCATGGGGGATTTTATACGAACTAATTTTTTTCAAAAGTTAAAGTGTGTTGCACTGGTTTCTATGTGCGCCATGCAGCATTGAAACTCGCTTTGTTAACTTCCTAGATAATAAGATTTAATAATTCATTTTCCATACATGTGATATAGCAGTCAATTGATGGATGAAATTCTTTAAAGAAAATAAGGTGTCTTCTTAAAATGAAATATTGAAGATCTCTAATTTAATTTATAAAGTACCTATATATATTCATTTGTATTAAATTTTTTTTCTTTCAACTGATAATTCTCAAACAGAAATAGTGTACAGAGTATTTTCAACTCTATATTTGACAAGACTCAAGATTTCTGCATTATTCTGATTCAGATTTCAATTAAATGTGTCAATTTTAATGGGTCTTTAACAGTACCTACAAATGGTTCACCATTCTTTCCCCTGTTTAGTTTCTCTTAAATATGAAAATATGATAAAGCAAATGTGGCTCCAAAGAGGAGCGTGATCAAATTACTGGATGGAAGACAAGAAGGTTGCCAATTGGAGATGATCAGTTTAGCTAATATTTCCTGGAGATTTTCCTTAAATTATTTGACAGTTAACGGTGAATGTTATTTTTTCTCCAGCTCTAGGTGGAGAAATTTACTCAAATTATAATGTGTACTTTACAGTGGTCGAAGATGATTAAAATTGTCAGTACCTACACTCTACTACATTTCAAAATTACAACAAATTATTTATCATTTATCCTTTGCCATTTGCATACTATATCCATTCAAGTACTGCATCAGTTACAGCTGATGATGACATGTAGATATCATGTGAAGTTTCATAAGATATATAATTATATTAACATGCATTAAAGTTAAGTGCTTTGATGCTGGAGTATTGTAAACATAATGCATTATCCCTTTTTATCTCACCTGGGCAAAGGCATTTGTCATTGTGGCGTCCGACGTCCATCGGTTGTCTGCAAACTTTTAGTATTCATCTTCTCTTCCTAAACCACTTTGCCAAATAGAACCAAACTTTACAGGAAGCATTTATATAAGGTCCTTTACAAAGTTTCTATGTTTTGTACTGATTGGATAAAAAACAAGGCTGCAATGGACAATTTTTGTTTTTGATTGGCTGATAGCTTAAAAAAATCACCTCTGAAACTTCTTTGCCAAATGTGAGCAATACAGGATCAGCCTACTGAGTATGTCTCTTGTTTACTTGTAGAATGATTTGTTCACTCTCTGCAACAACAGTTCGATCTCAACCCTGAATGCTGTGAAGGAAAAGGAAAGAAATTAATTGGCAGTAAAAAAGGTGGGTATGGCAAAGGATTCATCATTGTACAGTTTACTTTTTTTAAGCTTTTATACGACATGCTTATAAAAATGAGATGGTATGTAATGAATAGGTTTTCCCTTTTATCCTTCTTTACATCTGGCCACACATGTTGTGCCTGATTTTGTCCATCACTTATCCACACTATTGCTAATTCACTGGATGAAATTTAATGAAACTTTTACAGAACCTTTATCACACAGTGTTATTGTGCACTTCTTTTTTAATATAGAATAGAAAAATGTTTTGGGTTTGTACGAGCAAAACATGGATTGGGGATTTAATTAAGTGAATGTGATGTTTGTTAGCTCACCTGGCCTAAAAGGCAACATGAGCTTTTGCCAACAGTCATTATCTGTTGTCTGTAAACAATTAAAAACATCTTCTCCTCTTTGGTGGAACGGTCTTTTAGCACATGTTGACAGAGATGATTCTTTGATGGTTGAAGCCTTTCAATCCTGCGCAACCACAACCAAACTTAGTTTTAGAACAGGACCTTTATGGTGAATTTTTTATCTTTTTATACAAACACAAACACTTGAGGTGGTATTATGGTATGGTTCTATCATCTGCATTGGGGTATGTTGACAGTACTGCACTATAATTATTGTTCTAGTTAACCAATCCTTTCAATATTTTTGGACATTGATTATTGGTACTAGATAAAGGTTGGTATTGATTTGGGTTATCTAGCCCCTCCTGTTTCCTGAATTCATAAGTAATTGCAGCACATCAGTTATTTCATTTTGAAATCCAGATTTTCCATTCTTTGTACCAGGCAGAATATTTTGTGGGAGTCGCCAAGATCCCAAGGATAAAGTCAAATCATGTAAGTGTAAACCTGGCATGTTGGAAATGTATGTGTACTTCCTGTATTTTATATGACTCTGTCAACTAAGTCTGTACTGGTAGCAATTTGTCAGTCTATGTTTTCCTTGCTTTTGTTAAGCTGTACACTTTTTCTTTTGCTTTAATATTAACCACAAAAGGAAATATAATACAGATGAAATTTCTTTGAAGAAAGTGCAATTGAAATTCAGTTAGTTTCAGCTGAACATTTAGTATTGTAGGTGTTTATCAGACCTGCTTCAGATTGGCTATTTCTTGTTATACTGAACTGATATTTCTTCTGTCCCTAGTTAGCAATTAATTTTTTTTTTCAAATTTTGTTCACCTCATGTATGCAGTTTTCAGGTCTGACCAGCATGTGTTTATAGTTCTCTGTATAAAGTTTTTTTTAAAATTTGTATTGACATTCCCATGGTACGTTTTATTGTATTTTTAGATGTTAACAAATTAATGAAAGAGTGTGCTTCTACTCCTAAAAAGGAAAGCAGTAAAGGTAATCAATATTGCGCTAAAATAAAACATATTCAGTCGTAAGTTGTTCAAGGAATTAAATTTTACTGTAAGTGACCAAATTTTTAGTCACATCTATGCATAACAGATATGTATTTTGTTTGAATATTTATAATTCCAATGGAATATACATGTATATATTGACCTTTTAACCTTTTGTCACTTAACACCTCATTTTTCAAGAAATCTTTTTTGGCCTTTTGCTCAAATTCGGTCCTGCCTTAATGGTGTCAGTATTCCAAGGTTGCTCTGTATGAAATTGAAGGAATGTTAATGAATGTTATTTATCATTTCTGAGCCAATAGTTGTAATTGGAGGTTTGATTTATAATTTTACTTTTGTAATTTTACAGACATAAGAAATATATACTCATTTAGCAGTGATGACATTTCACCAATTAAGGTAGCTACAGGTGAGATAGATTTTGAATTCTCATAGTTTTTTTCTGTTTCCGTATAGGGTTATAGATATAGTAAAGACATGCAAGCAAACCAGAATAACACCATATGAAAAGTTAGTGGTTCATTATGAAATCAAACTTTGCTAGCTCGAACTCGAAGGGACTGCCAAGATTTGTTCAAAGCTTATTCGTACTACTGAAGTTCCGGAAATGACCCAGTGTCTAACCAGCATTGATTACTTGTTGTAAGAAGCTAACTATGAGCATTGAAATATTATATGATTCAATCATTCACCATAATTTTCCTTTTAAATGCTTTGAATATTTCTGATAATGGCTTGCATGTTGATAATAAAATCTGTTTATTGGTTTACTTATTATACCCCCATCTCCACCCCCCAATAGAGGAAGCAGGGGATTATATAGTGATCCTGTTGTCCGTCTGCCCTTCATTCATTCGATCCTTCCATCTGTTCCTTTGTCAATCCCCAAATCTCTTCTGCCACTCTTGAAAACCGGACCCCCTATATCTCAATAACTATCTCAACTGTAGAAATATGATAAACAACGGCTTACAATGTAAGATTCTATATATAGCATCCTGTATGAAAATAAAATGGATGATTTTAATTCTGATGTTAAGCTATTTCTCTATAACATAGAAGACTTACTGAAATTATCCGCTGGTTTAACAGAATTTGAATGAACATAAAAATATTTATCAACTGAATCTTTGTAATATATAAATTATAATCTGTGGAAACAAACGTTTGAAAAAGATACAAATTTTTTTCTTGATGGATATTTTGTCTAACTGTGTGTATGCTCTTAGTTTCAAAGTGTCTGTAAATGAAACCATTTCTTGCATTCTTTTGAAACATTATCTTCTTTTTTTTGACTGCCTCAGTGGTTTCATTCTATCTTGGCCTTATGTGATAGCCCAAAAAGTGGTTGAATACGTCATAAAATAATATGATTTCATGAGGGTGCATAGTACAATGGCAAGCAGACATTACCAGTGAAATGGTAAACAAAAAAAAACTAGATAGAGTTGACCATAAATTATTTTTTTATGCTCCTAATTAGAATTGAAATGCTCTTTAGAGTTTCTGTCACAGGAGGCCATTTCTATGATATAACATTTAAAAAAAAAATCTAAAATTCTAAAACACAGATATTCACATATTTCCTTTTCTACAATGAATGTAAAAATTTGGATAACAAGCAATAATTAGTATATATTTTGTGGTCCTATAGACAAGATACATTGAATCACGTATGGCAAGAAATTTTAGAGTTATCCATTTGGGATATTTCAGATCGTGGACTGTAGCTTAGATTTTATTCCAGAAAATTTTCTGTACCTAATTGTTACTCTATTTTTAATTATTTTATTATTTTAATAATAGAGCCAACCAATCTGAATACAAACTTCGACAGAGAAAACCCAGAATTCACCAGGGAACAATCGCCTGAAGTTCCTAGTACCGAAAAGCCTGCAGAAAAAATAAGTGGAATGAGAAAAAAACTTGATAATAAAAATTTGAGTTCAGACAGAGAACACCAAAATTTGAAAAAGAAAAAAGCAGCTGAAGTTACTGGTAGTGAAAAGCCTGCAGAAAAAAGAAGTGGACAGAGAAAAAAAATTGGGCAAAAAAATTTGTATTTAGACAGAGAACACACAAAGTTAAAAACGGGGAAGTCAGCTGAAGTTCCCGATTCTGAAAAATCTGCAGAAGAAAAAAGAAGAAAGAGGAAAAAACATGAAAATAATAAATTACCACCCTGTAAAATAAGACTTACAGATATATCTTCTGTAAAAGACCTAAACAGTTACAATGAATTACAAAAAGCCAAAAATAAGTCTTGCAAGCTAAAGTGATTGAGTTGTCTGTTAATGATTTTTTTTTGCATCTTGGCAGCTTAAACTTTTGAAGCTCACTTTTCCAAAGGCCTTGTGATCTTTTGTCATCACTTGGCATCCAGCTTATGGTGTTTGTCTTTATATATATATATATATCATAACTGTACATTTCACATCTAGAAAGATGGAGTGATAAATGATGTTTGTCCATTTTTATATATCATAATTGTACATTACACATCTAGAAAGCTGGAGTGATAAATGATGTTTGTCCATTTTTATATAACATAACTGTACTTTTCACAACTAGAAATCTGGAGTGATAAATGATGTTTGTCCTTTTTTATATATCATAACTACATTTCACATCTAGAAAGCTGGAGTGATAAATGATGTTTGTCCATTTTTATATATCATAACTGTCCTTTTAACAACTAGAAAGCTGGAGTGATAAATGTTTGTCCTTTTTAGCTCACCTGGCCAAAGGCCATATTAGCTTTTTTCATCACTTGGCGTCCGTCTATCCGTCTTCGGTCTGTCATCCGTAAGCTTTTCACATTTTAATTTTCTCCTCTGAAACCACTGGGCCAAATGGAACTCAACTTGGTAGGAAGCATTTATATAAGGTCCTTTATAAATTTTCCTCATTTCGTCCCGATCCGTCAACAAACATGGCCGCCATGGACAATTCTTGTTTCTGATTGAAAGTGCAGCATGACAGTTAACAGGATGGTCATTCAAACAAACTGTGCATTTTGCAAATAGCTTCACATTAATGAAACTGACAGGAAATTATATCATTAATTTTACTGAACTGAATGAAAAACTGCCAGATTGAATATTTAATTTGCTATCTAGGAAATATAAAAATGTATTCTTTGATGTTCCATTCAGACACAAGAAAACAAGGCAATAACTCCTTTGCCCAAATTGTTTGTCAATGACATTTTTATTGATTTACTGTTTGATAAAAGAATACACTGTAAGATCTTGCCAACAAAACAGTTTGTAAAATTACAGGATTCAACCCACTTACAACACATTTGACATGTGTGAAAGATTAGGGTTGGAGTGATAAAAGGACAATTTTTGCATAGAAATTTATAAATATGTTTATTTTTTATTAAACTTAAGGGAACACATATGATAAATGGTCACACTTGGCCAGAAAAATCAACAGTTAAAAATATACCTGCCTCTTTGTATGGATAAGTGGGAAGTCATAGTAACTTTGTATGTACTAAATTTTCAGATGTCTGCCAAAGTCCACCAATATCAGATATTGGCAAAGTTTATCAGCATATGTTTTGTTTGATTATTTGTATTTTATTCACTGGCCAACTGTTATTAAAACCAATTACATAGTTGTTAATCAATATTATGTAATATTTTTTTCAGAAATCATTATAACCATTATAGTTTACTGTATTAAATAATTTAATGTTATAATCAAGTATATCTAATATTTTCCTATATTTTAATAAGAATCACCCTTATTTGATACGTCTTTATCTAATGTTTGCAAATTTAAGAAAGAAATTATACCAGAATTTACAATTTTTTGTTTCCTTTTTTATATATATCTTAACTGTTTTCACATCAAGAAAACTGAAGTGATAAATGATGTTTGTCCTTTTTAGCTCACCTGGCCTAATAAGCCATAGGAGATTTTCTCATCACTTGGCATCCGTCGTCCATCCATCGTCTGTTCACAATTACAGAAAAATCTTCTCCTCTGAAACTGCTCAGCCAATTTTGACCAAACTTTGGTGGAATGGTCCTTGGGTGGTCTTCTTTAAAAATTGTTTCCATGACCCCGACCTCCTAATAAAATGGCCACCAGGCTATAAATAGAAAAAAGGGGAATGGAATCTGAAAGTATTGAGCAAATCTTAGCCAAAATTGGTGGGAATGTTTCATGGTCCTTCACTAAAATTTTGTGTCCAATGAGCCTGACCTCCAAATAAAATGGCCTCCAGGCTAAAAATAGAAAAAAAAAGTGATAAATTTTAATAATCTTATCGCCTGAAACTATTGTGCTAATGTTTACCAAACTTTACTGAAATGATCCTTAGGTGGTCCTCTTGCAGAATTGTGTCCAATGACCTGATCCGTAATCCAAGATGGCGGCAAGGTTAAAAATAGAAAAAAGGGGATGAAATTTGAACAATCTTCTCTTCTGAAAGTATTAAGCCAATCTTAGCCAAACTTCGCTGGAATTGTCCTTATGTGGTCCTTTACTAAAATTTTGTCCAATGACCCTGACCTTCAAACAAAGTGGCCTCCATGCTAAAAATAGAAAAAAAGGGGGGATGAATTTTAAAAATCGTCTCTGAAACTGTTGTGCTAAGCTTTACCAAACATTACTGAAATGATTCTTAGGTGGTTTCCCTCCAGAATCATTCTGGCATTTCCAACCTACAACCAAGATGGCAATCCCAGTTGAACTAAGTGTTATATATAACATTATGGGAAATTTGCAATTTTTTTTTTATCTTGAACTGCTTAGAACCTCTATTAAGGTGGAATGGTCCCCTTCATAATTGTGTCGGATAACCCCATAAGCCCTATGGGAAAATCATGAAAAAATTTATAAGTCTAGAAACTACTTGCTCAATTGGAACCAAACTTAGTTTAATGATTCCTAGTTGGGTTTGTTGCAGAATTTTGTTGCTGACCTCACCGCCAACCAAGATTGCCACCCCAACCAAACTTAGTTTAGATAAATTTGTGAAAAAAAATCTTCTTGACTGGATTTACTTCCGCCATTGGCACTTTACTTTGTTGAAATGGTCCCCAGGAGAATTTCTATCAGAATTTTGTTTGTTGACAATCTGAAATTAAACTCCATTGGAACCAATCTTTGGTGAAGTGGTCCCTAGATGGATTTCTTTCAGAAATGTATCAGGCATCTGCCAACCAAGATGGCTGCCTCAGCTAAACTTGCTTGTGCTGTTCAAACCATAGTAATTCAAACGTTTTTAATGTAAACTTTTGGAAACTGTATGACAGGTGAGCTATGACAGGCTCTTTGGAGCGTCTGGTTTATGTACCATAACTGTATTTTTCACATCTAGAAAGCTGGAGAGATAAATGTTGTTTGTCCTTTTTTATATATCATAACTGTATTTTCTACATTTAGAAAGCTGGAGTGATAAATGATGTTTGTCCTTTCTGAAGTGATAGATGGTGTTTGGCCTTTTTATATATCATAAATGTTTTTACATGTAAAAAGCTTAAGTGATAAAGAGTGTATTTCCTTTTATTTGTATATCATAACTGTATTTTTCATGTCTAGAAAGCTGGAGTGATAAATGGTTTTTTGTCATTTTTTATATATCATAATTTTTCTCCCACATTTAGAAAGCTGAAGTGATAAATGGTGTTTCTCCTTTTTTATATATAATAACTGTTTTTCACATCTAGAAAGCTGGAGTGATAAATGGTGTATGTCCTTTTTAGCTCACCTGGCCTTAAAGGCCATGTGAGCTTTTGTCATTACTTGGCATCCGTCCATCCATTGTCTGTCAACATTACACATTTTAATCTTCTCCTCTGAAACGACTAAGTCAAATTTGACCAAACTTTGGTGGGATGGACCTTAGGTGGTCCTCTTCCAAAATTGTGGCTGATGACACAGACTTCTGAGCAAGATGGCGGCCAGGCTTAAAACAGAAAAAAGATGGGATGAATTTTAAAAATCTTCTTCTCTGAAACCGCTCAGCCAATTTTGACCAAACTTTGATAGGATCGTCTTTGGGTGGACCTCTGTCAAAATTATGTCTGATGACCCTGACCTTAAGATAAAATGGCCGCCAGGCTAAAAATAGAAAAAGGGGGGATAAAATTTGAAGAATCTTCTCCTCTGAAAGTATTGAGCCAATCTTAACCAAACTTGGCTGGAATGGTCCTTGAGTGGTCCTTTACTAAAATTGTATCCAATGACACTGACCTTTAAACAAAATGGCCGTCAGGCTAAAAATAGAAAAAAATGGGGGATGAATTTCAAAAATCTTCTCCTCTGAAACAACGCAGCCAATTTTGACCAAACTTTGATGGGCTGGTCTTTGGGTGGTCCTCTTTCAAAATTTTGTCTGATGACCTCGACCCTGAGAAAAATTGGCCGCCAGGCTAAAAATAGAAAAACACAGGGATGAAATTTGAAAAATATTCTCCTCTAAAATTATTGAGCCAATCTAAGCCTAAATTGGCGGGAATGGTCATCGGGAGGTCCTTTACTAAAATTGTGTCCAATGACCCTGACCCCCAAACAAAATGGCCACCAGGCGAAAAATAGAAAAAAGGACGGATAAATTTTAAAAGTCTTCTCCTTTGAAACTGCTGTGCTAATGTTTTCCAAACTTTTCTGAAATGATCCTTAGGTGGTCTCTTTCTAAAATTTTATCCGGCATTTCCAACCTCGAACGAAGATTGCCACCCCAGTCGAACTTAATGTCCTATAGAACCCTATGGGAAATTTGTAAAAAACAATTTCTATCTTGATCAGCTTGCACAATTAGAACCTTACTTAGGTGGAATGGTCCTCGTCATAATTTTGTCAGATGACCCCGTCTGCCATCAAAGATTACCTCCACAGCCGAACATAGTTTTACATAGGGAACTACCAGCTCATTTGGAACCAAACTTTGGTGGAATGGTTCCTAGTTTGATCTCTTTCAGAATTTTGTCTGATAACCTCACCCCAACCAAGATGGCCACCTCAGCTGAACTTAGTTTAACATAGGCCCATATGAAAAATTTATTTGAAAAAATCTTCTTGTCTTGATCTACTTTCTCCATTGGCACTTTACTTTGTTGAAATGATCCCCAGGAGAACTTCTTTCAGAATTTTGTTTGTTGACCACATCCACCAACCAAGACAGCTGCCTTGGCCAAACTTAATGTGATAATGGACCCTATGAGAAATTCATAAAAAATATTTTCTCACCTGAATTTAAACTCTATTGGAACCAATCTTTGGTGAAATGGTCCAAGGACTGGTTCCTTACAGAATTGTATCTGGCATCCGCCAACCAGGATGGCTGCCTCACACGAACTTGCTTTTGTTATTCGGAACAGTAGTTAATTAAAATGGTTTAAATGTGAACTTTTTTTGGGCAACTGTGTGACAGGTGAGCGATGACAGGCTCCTGGGAGCCGTTAATATATAATAACTGTATTTTTCACATCTGGAAAGCTGGAGTGATGAAGGGTATTTGTCGTTTATGTCTTGACTCATGATGAAATACAGACATTTTACATGAAAATGTATTGATAAATATGAAACGAATGATCAATTAATACATAATAAAATTAAAGTATATACATTGTTGTGATTCTATATTTATGACCTTCCTACAAAATTCAAAGCAGTACAAACATATTGAAAATACTGAATTTACTTTTTTGATTTAAATTTCATTTGATCACAATCGTTAAGATTGTTTGGCTCCAAGGTACAAGGCTGGAGGATCCATAAATTTTCCTGCAGTGCTTTGTCATCTCTTTTAGAATGTTTATTCAATTACGTGACATTTTATGTCCTCAAATTGCCCACTGGCCTGTAGATGTCATGTGACCAGACAGTTTTCGTTGTTTTGTTGAAGCACAGATGGTTTTTCACTCTTAAGATTGATTGTCCAACATAATGTAAATTGGTAGTACCGCAGGTTAACAGATAGATGCAGTTGCTGGTTTTGCAAGATACATTTGAGTAGTTCTTTTTCGAGACTGTTCTGGAAATTTTCACTTGTAATTGTCGCTTTACAACACTTTCAATTGCTTCATCTGCCATTATGTTGCAACCTAGGTTTGATGGGATACTCTTAATTGTCCATTTGACAGAAGGTATTTCAAGATTTTAGGTCTTTGTCATGTCATTACAGGTTGTTCTGGAATTGTATTCTACAATTTAAAGTCTTTTTTTAATCATACTCCATATCTTTCAGGTGTTAAGGTCTTAAATATCAAAACGAATGAATATGGAATGTATGTCAGAAAGATTCAGTAACCATCTTACATATGTTTATAGTTGTCCATCCAGCTACTAATCTCCAGCCACATCCACGGACTAAATGAAATTACAGGCCATAACGTAATGGACAGAATTAAGGCATATGCAAACATAACAATCTTGGATTGTACAAATTATATTGTTCAGTGAGAGATGTTCAGTGTATTTTCCTACACACATTACAGAACCAGAAAATGAACCAAGTGCATGCAACTCAACGACAAGGAAGATTTTTTAAGCTACACGCAGAGAAAAATAAAAAATAATATCAAAATGAAGGAATGTGGAATATATGCCAGGAAGATACAATTCCCATCTTACCTACGTTCATAAATATTCCCAATATACCCAATTAAACTGCCTGTAAAGTGTTCTTCTGGATTTACCTTAATCAGACACACTAGGGACCACATAATAAGAAGATAAAAAAAAAAACTCAATGAAACTGGAATCACAACCACGGACCAAATAAAATTACAGTCTATATACCATTTTAGCAGGTTCTGGAATGATCAATATCTATTACGGGTCTCTTTAAAACAGATTTCAGTTTTTCGTCCATAAATGTAAATAGAAATTAATAAAGGTTGACTGATTTTCGTTTTTTTTTTACCCCTGATTGCGGTTTTTACTAAATCAAGTAACCGCCTCGGTGGTGTAATGGTTAGCGTGCTCGCCTCGAGTGCGGAAGGTCGTGGGTTCGATCCCCGGCCGGGTC
>JAULBM010292092.1:0-15599 GCA_032357055.1 Geukensia granosissima | reverse complement strand
TCTCTATTATGTGGGATAACTATTCACACTTACCCACTTTTCAGTGGTAACGCCAAATAACAGACACGAGCCTGTGGGAATCAAGTGTAAGGGCTCATTTATACTTTGTCGCGTGACATCTTGCGACTGTCGCCCAAACATTGCGCAATGACCGCACGATGTCGCTTGATTTTTCCTAAGATTAAAAGTTTAAACTTACTACAACAAGTATAAACACCCAGCAATTTTCGTGTGATGTCCTGCAACTGTCGCGCGGCGATTGCTTTGGAAAAATAAATGAGCCCTAATTAAAGTTTTAGTAAACAAAACATGTTGAACCCCCACCACATGTTCCATGTGCCTGTCACATGTCAGGAGTAGTGGTTTGGGTTACATGTAGAAAAATGGAAATACAACAAACACAAATTAATGGAACTAGTTCATATGTTATGAATATTTTTAAGTCCAAACTATACAACTAGTCAAATTTGCCTATTGGAAAAATGATGAGTGTGTCAACATCTCAACTGTTTACTTACCCGCCCTCCAACAGGAGGTGGGTAAGTAATGTTTTCATCTTTGTCCGTCACAGAATTTTCTACGAAACACATTTCCCCAGAAAACGGCACAATATTAAGAGCCCAAACTTTCTGGGATTATCTGTCCCAATGACAGCTTTTGACGAGCGATTTTATTTTTTATTGAATAATTACTTTATATATGAAATATTCCCGAATTAATGTTTCTTTGTTTCAAAATGTCTATTAATAGCGCAGCTTAGGCTGTAGCTGTGGTATCAAATTACCATTCTATGTACTGCAGTACGAGTTATATTTAGGTTACGCTATCACGTGATACAGTAGATTTAATATACGGCATTTCCCTTAATAGCGCAGCTTAGGCTGTAAATGTGTTAAATTACCATGTCAATGTACTGCAGTTGTGAGTTATATCTAGTAGTTTGCGCTATCACATGTTAATCAAAATTTATATACGGCATGTTTATCATTTTTAATGTACAACCAAACTGTATTTTTGTTTCTGATTAATCAGTGCGATTAATACTAAGAATATCGAAGCAATGGGGTTTTCCCGATATTTGGTGGCTGCACTTGATGTTTGAATATGTGGCCGACATATCTTACAGAACAATCTTAAATTGATATTCGTACAATTCCGCTTACATAGGTTTTGTTTTGACTTCGATTAAATGATCTATAGCCTTGTAATCCAATTCTCATACTGCAATAGAATTGGGGTTTTTCACATTAAGTTTTAATTTTTCAGTGTATTTCATAGCTACAGAAATTCTTAGAATATTTACAGAGTGCTTGGTTCGTGCTCAGTTTTAGGAATAGGAATAACTGTTCAGGCGGGTAAGTCGTATTCGAGCGAATACATTTTTTTAGTTTTACATGGTTTTAAAAAAATTTTGTATGAATAAAACACAAAAACAAAATCTGTGCAAAATGTTGCCTTTTCAAAAACACTTAATTTAAAAACATATGCCAGATATTAATTTACTTTCATTGAAAGATATTGTCCTTAAATGAGAAATGTCACATTTTTCTTGACCTACTTTCTGACCTGCATGCACACATGTAATTCCCACATTTATTGCTATATTCATTATCCTAATTTTTAATAACTCACAGAGAATTTGTACCATCCTAATCCATACACAAGATTTTATGTCTTTAAAATAGACATTTAGGAGAGTCACTGAGATTACATAAATTCTTTCATGATAATCATCTGTCAAATATTCATATTACTTCCTCCTAAAAAACAGATGCATTACAATGAATTGAACCTTTAGAAATTGAGCATCCTGATACATTTTGTACCCAGATAACATATTATGAGGATTATGTAATAAAATTTTATAAATAAAATTTTGAAATTCCTGGTTCAAAGAAAGAATATGGAATATATGTCAGAAATAAACCATCCAAAACTTACATACATTTATTAATAATATTCAATAGCAAAATTTAACTACATATGTGTTTTGTATGCATTTAATAATATTATTTTTATTGTCTTCTAACTCATTTTTGTGGTGATTGGGGAAGGTGCATTTTTTGCATCTTAAATTGGAAAAACAAATTTGGCACAATTAAACAGCAGATTTGTTTTATTTCAGAGAAATTTGTAGGGAACATGTAGTGATTACTTTTCATACCCCCAACCCCCTTCAGAGTTTTTGAACATGGCTCTTATTAAAATTTTCTTTTTTAATTCAGCTCTAGAAAGGTTTATGCAACATGTACATGTATGTGAAAAAAATATTTTCAAATTCGATAATAATTGAATTTAACTCCATATTAAAAGAAATAATATTCATAACCTAACAAAACAAAATTTGACCCAGTATATGGATAAATATCACTTATGAATTTTAAATTTAAATGTCTTTCTCGTATGTTTGTAAACAAAACTCTCAGTCGAGTAAACAACATCCTAACATCCTTCCTATAATCAAATCTTGAAGAAGTCCTATCCTTTTTATGTTTTGACCTTAAATCACAGGAGGACATGAAATAAATTACTGCTTATTATTTATAATGTTTGAGTATTTTACATCAAATGGCTGTTATTCATGGAAAATTGGGTGTCTAAAATTTACTAAAAGAATAAAGATTTAAAATTTTACACATTTGTTTGAACTTAATAGTATTTCTTATGCTTTATTACCATCACAAATTTCCCAAAAAAATGGTGTTACCTGAGGTAGTTCTACCCTTTTAGTATCAGACTGCCTAAACTGTGATATAGCATATTCCTTGCATAAAGCGCCCAAGGTGCTCGAAATATTTTACCATTGGGTGCTTATTATTATGTGTCACACCACTGTCCCTAGTTAGGGTTGAGTGCTTGCAAACATGTTAAGACCCTGCCTCATACTTCATATGCCTGTTCCAAGCCAGAAACTTGTAGCCCAGTGTATAATTTATAAGTCTATGAGACAGGTATGTATAAACTTTTCAAATGACAATGGATATCTTCCATCTATCATGGCAACACATCCATTGTTGGCTTTGTCTACAGTGTGCCACTAGTGGAGCAGGAGTTGCTAACCCTTCCGAAGCACCTGAACTAACCCTAGTTTTTGTTAGGTTTGTGTTACTCTAGCTTTAGTCTCTAAGTTTAGTGTTTTGCATAATATGTTTGTCTTTCATTTCTTTTTTGTTGGTAACGGTCTTGTCTGTTTTCTGATTTTGCAATTTCTGTCTGCCCCTTTGGTATCTTTGAAATCTTTTTTTAAAAACTAATACATTAATTACTTTTTGCTTATAAACATACTTATATCTGAAGAACATTAACTTATATTATTTTACTATCAAATAAACAGTTTTTACTATTTTTCTGACACTAAACAACGGGTTTATTATTTCTTGAAAAACATGCATGACATCTCAAATCACTTGATTACATGAGAAATTTTGTTTATACTGAATACTCCCTTTGTGTAAAAACAATGTGTAGGAGTTTTTAGATACAATGCTAACACATTATAGTGAAATAAAGGTTATTTTGAAGGAATTTATTGATGTGTAAACTTCATCGTCTCACTCACAAACTGACTTTATGTAAAGTTTGTGAGTGAAAAGCTGAGTTTACACATCAATAAATTCGGTAAAAAATGGTATTTATTACTTATATTTTCAGTTAGTTAGTCAAATAATTGAAAATAAAGCTTAAATTTAACTCACAAAGGAACTATTTTCAATGCGTATTATTTTGGTCTCATGATGTTATCAACTTCGGTTTATTCATGTGTAAACATTTCCAGTGGCCTGGAACTGCCCAACAGAATCACAGCTGATTTTAAAAATATTGGAATTATTGTAAGTTCAACTGAAACCCTATCAAATATAGTATAAAATTGGTGATCCAGGATATAAAGTAATAGATCACAAGTTAGTCTCTTCTAAAAAATCCTGGACTTGTTAAAAGCGACATGGATAGTTATGGTTCAACTACTTAAAGTGGTCACATTTTGACCAAAGAAAAAGTTACCTTTATAAGACAATAAGAGGTTCACTCAAAATTAAATGTTAAACAATGGGGAATGTCAAAGGTGACTTCTTAAGGAGGTACCACACACCTAAGGGAAATAACTGTGTAAAAATCATCTAAACGTTTTAATCAAGTATTATTCTATATTAAAATTAATGCACCTCATTGATCAAAATTTTTGATGATGAAATAGCTATTGAAATAATTCCAGAGAAATGTGTGGTTCAAATTTCTTGAAATTTTCATATTTTCCTTCTCTCATCAATGTAAATGTCTAAACAAAATATAAAGAAAATTAAACAAGTGGAATTTGTAGGGTACCACCTTAACAGAGGTGAACTTAAACATGTTAAAGACAGGTTTGCTTTAGTTTCCACCTAATTGTTTCTATCAGTGGTCATCCTCCAATAATGCCAAAATGTGACAAGAACCAAAGATAAAAATAATAGGCCTAATATATACTCTGTAACTGTAAAATATCTAAACATTTCCAGGATTTTTATTGGTTAATCAAGCCAGGAATATCAAACCGTATTCCCTGGGTCAGGACGGGGATATTAAAACATATTCAAAATGGTGTCTATTTATCACTTCACATATTTTTTTCTACAAAAAACTATTATAATAAAAAAAAAAATTGTGTGGTGATTCAAGCAGTAAGTTTCTTGAGTTCTATAATTGTTGGCAGTTGTGATCGAAAGGTAATCCTTCAGGCATGAGAATAATTCATGTTTTCTTGCATCTTATAAGGATTACTTTTACAGAATATTTTTGTTATTCGGGTTTCACACGGGATACGGGTTGATTATTCAATGTCAGTGTTTGTATATTCCCTTTGCCTTTGCCTCACACATGCTTTCAATTAGGCTACCAAGCTTATTTTAGATTCTTCTCAACCCCAAAAGATAGATTGTGCAGCCAGATTTTGTTTCTTTAGTTTTTTTTAACCATATAAATTCTGATTGATCCAGTGGAGTAGATGTTTCAAACTTTTTGGTGTTAAAATGACAAATTTGCATACTTGGAAAGTATTTTTGATAATATGCAGGTAAGAGAAGTATTATTTTAGGTATACACGATTTTTTATTTTGGGCATTTTAGAGCTTTTCACAAGTAGTTGTATTCCACCCATGTTAAAGGCCTTGTGGAACCTTAAGATTGGTGAATTCCTCTATTTTTCTCATGGTTGGAATGCAGTCTCTCTGACATTTATCCCATATCTTTTCATTTTCATATAATCAAAACATGCATAAATATTGTTTTCTGGGAAAGAATGTCTATTTAAACATTCGGGCTGGCCTTTTGAGATGGCCACACTGAAATGAGAATCTAAAGATTAATTTGAACTAGCTTTATACCTGATACCAGCAAATTGTTACATACTGTATACAAGATACATTTAGTTGTGCAAAATGATTCTTATTGATTGTAATATGCATAGGGAGGACATTTTACCTGAAACCTGATTATGAATGAATTCTGTGGTGTTAATTTTTTAGCATTTTTTTATTGTATTTATTAACTCTACTTTATATTAAGCACAACATTCAAAAGGCAGGTGAACAGTGGTACCTGTATAATTTAATGATAATCATAGACATTAGTCTCGTCATAGTCAATTTCCACCTTACTGGACACTCTAGATTTTGAACTTTCGACTGCTTCTTATTGCAATGTGTTGCTGCATCTGTGCAGTGTTTTTAATAGAATTCATTCCACAATATGGCTGAAATACTGTCACCATGGCATTAAACACCAATCAATGATCAGTCAACCTAATTTGAAGACAAAAAAAAAATTAAGAAAACAATGATCTAGGTAAGAAAATAATAATAAACTTACATTTGATTGTCTATTTCATTGTATCTGCTGACCATACTCTGTAATAAAAAGACAATTTAATTAAATTAACCACACAATGATGAATCACTTCCTAAAACAAAATTAAATTAAGCATGGTGTCTGGATTAAGATTGACACCAATTAAATTATCACAGGATAAAGCTCTGTAATCGGTATGTTGTGTGTTTATTTATACATTAGAAATAAAAAATATAAGAAAACGACATTTGGCTTCTCGCCACAAGTGGAACTGTCTATGAGTGACCCCCTTTTAAATCAATATTGTTTGTACAGTTGAATTTCAATGGCTAAAACACCCAGGGAGGGATGAAAACAGTTTAAGCTAGAGGGTATTCAAGCCATGGAGATTAAACTGCTTTAAAAATCTTAGGTCAAGGGACAACAAAACAGGTTTCAGACTTCCATGGTGTTCGAGCTATTGCAGATCGAGCCATCATAGTTCGACTGTATTTCATAAAGGGAATAACTGTTTCAAACTATAAATGAACTGGTTTACTAGAACAAAGGTTAACCTGCACAAAACTGCTTATCTGTAGATAGACAATGACATAATATGACCGAAATTAAATAAGGGTATGGAAGATACCGAAGGGGCAGACAGAAATCCTTAAGTCAGAAGACACACAAGACTTTGGCCTACAAAATAAAATGAACGACAAATAAAGAACACACAACAATACACTGAAAACTTAAGCTGGAGTAACACGAACCATGCAAAAACCGTGTTGCTCTAGAAGGGTAAGCAACTCTAGGTCCACTAGATCTAGAGGCACCTGTCCTTTTACTCAGTTGATGTTCCTCAAACAAAACCTGATATGGAAGTTGGATAAACTTTTATTAATTGAAGTCTTTCAGGTTGGCTCAATTTTGCTACTCTAGATGCTTGCCTTTAACTGCAAACAAAACTAGGGGAAAACTTAATGCCCTGTCGCCTCAGGGCGGGAGCATTGAAAGTCATCCTAATTCATAAAGTATTTGAAAAACACTAAAAACTTGAATCCATTATTAAGGCATAAAATGTATGTTAATGTAGCCAAAGTTTGCTTTCTCACGAAGACCAATCTGTGTAGATCAGCTTTACATCAACGTACATGAACCTGAGATACAAACTTAAATATGCAATTGAGAATGAAATCTAGGTCACAGTGATTTAATCTTTTTAGATGGTTAACTGTAATGTGTAATTGGCCAATTAGACCCATTTTGTTTAAATAATAAATCAATGCAAAAAACAGATTAGTAAGAATTTTGTGGCATATTTGACCCCGATTATGTGGCTTATAGTAAATTGTAAAAGATAGATGAAACCTGTTGACATATCACTAAAAGCTCTCACTAAAACAAACTGATAAAAACACATTAAAAAGACTGTTTTGACAAAAATGGTAAAATATCTCTGTATATGTTTAAAATTTTCATGATAATCAGGCATCTGGCCTACTTGAGATACTGCTGAAGCCTTCTCAAATTGAAATTTGTATCCTTTATAAAAAAAGATTATGGATAAATGATTTATTGTATTCATGTTAAATGTAAACCCACTGATTTATATTTCCTTATAAAAATATTGGACATATATGAAATATTAAATTCTTAAATTGCAGGTGCACAAATATGTTACTGTAATTTACTGTAGAAATGCATGTAAAATGGAAAACTAAAAAATATAATCATACTCAATGCCCCTAGTTTATAAATGTATCCAAAGCCACATGTCTGACAATCAACTCATAAATTAAAACAGTAGCATGATATTCTGACAATCAACACATTTATGAACCAGAAATCTGAAATCAACACACAAATGAACCAGAAGTTGGAAAATCAACTACAAATGAACCCAGAAATCTGAAAATCAACATAAAAATGAACCAGGAGATGAACAAGAGTTCTGAAAATCAACATACAAATGAACCAGGAGACGAACCAGAGGTCTGAAAATCAACATACAAATGAACCAGAAATCTGAAAATCAACAAAAAAATGAACCAGGAGATGAACCAGAGTTCTGAAAATCAACATAAAAATGAACCACAAGACGAATAAGAGGTCTAAAAATCAACATACAGATAAACTCAGAAATCTGAAAATCAACATAAAAATGAACCAGGAGATGAACCAGAAGTCTGAAAAATCAACATACAAATGAACATGGAGACTAACCAGAAATCAACATGCAGGAGATGAGCCAGGATTTTGAAATTCAACATAAAATGAACAAGGAGATGAACAAGAAGTCTGAAAATCAACATACAAATAAACCAGGATAATCCAAGTTCTTAAAATTGACAGACAATTTAACCTTTAGTTTCAATAGTCTGATTACCAACACACAGAGTATCCACCACTAACATGAAAGGGAGTCATTTTGTCTTTTTCCATTCACCCTAAATGATAATTATTATTGGGGATCTGGCAATCCACAGAAAAATGACAAATTGCTTTGGGGATCTGACA
The DNA here is from genome assembly GCA_032357055.1 of Geukensia granosissima. Taxonomy (NCBI): domain Eukaryota; kingdom Metazoa; phylum Mollusca; class Bivalvia; order Mytilida; family Mytilidae; genus Geukensia; species Geukensia granosissima. The sequence goes on along the minus strand of JAULBM010292092.1, from coordinate 7,277 downwards.
ATCCAAACATAAATGAACCCCTACCATTTTGGATCCAAAAATCCACAGACTAATGAATCTATAGCATTTAGGGATCTGACACAATATATCTGGGTGATTGAAAACAGTTACAACATGCTTTTTTGTTCATTGATAACTTGCTGACCTAAATCACCCAAGCAGTCTGGTCTAGGTATAGTGGGAAGATTGTTATTTATATGCAGTTGTTTTATAATTAAGTACTTGTAGTAAATTATATGTTTTGGATTACCCATTGTATAATGACATATTGTTCTTTATCGTTATACATGTATGTAATTTGAATTTGAATTTATTTATTGATTTTTATTTCTTTCAATAATAATCAGCTTCACCATTATGGTCAATTTTACTGGTGGAGGAAGCTAGAGTAATTGATCTTGGGTGACTGACAAGTGTTGTCCAGTCAAGATAACCCTTGTCAACAAAGTAGTAATCCAGGTACAAACTGACACTATCTAACTACAGAGTATCTATATTAACTAATGCTAGGTACGCCACTGGGCGGATGAAAAAATTTGGAAACATTTCTACTGGTACCGGAAGTACTGGAAGGTTTTTCAACACACAGAAACCAGTCATTGTATAGTTTACTTGCCCAGTGCTGCACCTAGGGTTAGTTGATATAGCTATACAGAGACAGGGCCAAACATTTGAAAAAACGGGGGTATTGTCCAATGCATGCTGGTCAGCATAAAAAAATAAAAAGAACAAATGCTGCAGTTAAGACTTTAAAAATTCACAAATCAGTTGAAAAAAAATTCTATTTCCATTTTCAAAGGTATCCCTACTTTGATGCACTCCTTTAGCAGGTAGCTAGTGACCTGCAAATGTAAGTTTAAATCAACTACCATTCAAGTCACCCAGGCATCTCACTTGTTTTCCAATGCAATAGGAATATCAAAGCCTTGTAAAAACTAAACAAAGAGATATTAAGTAGATGTAAATGTTTAGTAATTACATTCCACAAATCTTAGTTAACCTTGCTAATTGACTAAACTGTTTGTCAGAACACCATGTTAACCTTTTGATGTGAGTTAACCATGATAAAGAGACAAAAATAAATAAAATTACAGTCATTTATAAGCAATCCCATATTAAGTGGTCTTTTTTTGGTCTGAAAGTAAGACCTTTTAAGACAGGTTGCCTTCATGTATTAAAAAATGTCTGTTTACAATCAAATTACATTTAACAGATTGATTGATTGATTGATTGTTCCTTAACATCCAGTAGGAAATTTTTCATGCACATTCAGGACAAGAGCATATTAATGAATGAACCCTGCTTTGTACTAGACCGATTGCTGAGCCAGATTTTTAGCGTGCTAGCTCACGAAAGCAACTGTCTGCTGGAAGACATTTACACAGACACATTATTCTGACTCTGGGCCAACCAGTCTTTGCTCTTACTCCTAAATGCTGCATGCTTAGCGGAGAAGCAGCAAATACCATTTTTGATGTCTTTGGTTTGACCTGGGTAGGGATGAAACCCAAAACCCTCCACAGTCGAGATGAGCATGTGTTCATCAGACATCCTCAACAATTTTACCAGTCTCTTATTTTCTTGAAAAAAACTTTAAAAAGTGATGCAGTTGACCTCATAAGAAGTCTATTAAAAACTTTAATAATAGAACAGATGACCTTATCAAAGAGGATCATTTATTACAAACAATGGAAACAGTTAACTTTCAAATCAAGGGATTCTTTAACTGAGGTGGTATTTAAGGCAGGTCTAAATGTATTACATGTTCATATTACTTTATTTTGTCAACTAGTTGTTAAATATCACTGCCAAATGATTATAAATTAAGTTTTACCTCCCAAAAAATTTGATAAAATGTATCAGAGTTACACACTTAAGTCAATTGTTTGTGAAATGCAGAACAAAGTTTGTACATGTTCAACTTTTTAACTCAAGTTAATATTGTGAATTTTTTTTCAATAATATTAGTCAGAAAGCAATAACTTCTCTATCACATTATATAATACTTATTTCAAAAGAAAAACACCATATCAGAATATATATGATATACATGCATGTATATCAACAAACTTTATCATGAGAAACCAGGTCAAATTGCACAAATAATATTTGTCACCTATCTTACCAGATATACATGTACCATGTAAATCTTCACCTCTCATCAATCACAGATATAAATATTATAAATAATGCACACCAAAATAATTTCACTCCATTTGGCTATTAAATTTCAGACACAGTTGACAGCATCCTTTAATAGAATTAAATGGTCAATTTATAGGTTGAGCAAGACCGCATCAACCAGGTTTCCTGTCACACTTATTATATTATAGAAATCTATCAAAAATATTTTAATCATTTAAGTACTCAAGGCAAAAGTGATACAATATTTAATACACAAATATTATTTTCTATATAAAAGGATACTGATGTATCATATTTATTATATTTTTAGTAAAATTGTGACAAAATGAGATTATTTTGACCTACATTTTTAAGATCCAAAAATAACTGTTAAAAACTATAAATATTTATAAGATTAAAAAACATATTGAAACTCATTTCTTTTATTTAAAATATGTTAAAAATAATGGCATTATTATCCTGCTCATTTCAAAAACATGAATTATTAATTTTTCACAAAAAATTGAAATTTAAACAACATATATTTTTCAACAACTTTTTACTGTCATAATTTTACCTGTCTAGTACCCCCTGCCCTGAAACAATCCACAGACTTGTTTTTTGCAATTGACAAAACCTCTATTTTTCTTTTGTTTCTACCCACCTCTCACCTCCCTAAACCCTATTTTCAAATAGCAAACCAACTTACTAGTCAAACAGTGTCACATACCCCCTTTTCCACACCCTTGTTTTCTACAGTCTAAACCCTTTTTATTTTACATTCTTACCTTAAAGTCCAGAAAATAAGACAATTTTTATATCCTATATAGAAAGAAAAAATATTCCCCTGAAAAAAGCCTAATAAACCATTACGTAACAATTGCAGATAAGACTCCATGCCTTCGATTTCACCAAAGATCAGAAAACAGTATTTGTATTGTTTTTTCTGATGATCTAATCCTCGTTAATAAACAGATATTTTATGTCCTTGGAATTGTTTAGATTATCTTTGAGAAGAAAGTTTGCCATCTGTCGAGTTTCATTTCTAACAAAAGTTTTCACATATACATTGTTTCTCTATCAGACAACCTAAGAAAAAGTCTTTTTTCAAACATCCATTTTGTTGTCATAAAGACCAAGCAGAATGGAAACAAATATCCTATAGCCAGTAGCCAAACTTTCCCCTGGGATAAATCTCCGAGAGCAGTGAAGCAAGGTACTATATCGGTCACGACAGACATAAATGAAATATAAATCGAACAGCAGCTGAAACATCAGAACCGAAAAAAAAATTGTTCAAACAGATGTTAATCAGAACTCTTTTTAGAAAGGGCAGGGGGGTATATTGGGTTTATAACCCATCATGAACCAAGAAAAAAAAATGTCTTGATTATCTTGATAAGCACTGAATAATGATGATAAGAGTAATCTCCCCTCTGAATCTGACACCCAACACATGTAGTCTTACTAAACAATTTTTCCAGTGGCTTTATATTTATCATGATACAATTAATAAGTGCCTCACAGACTGATGCCATTAGCACTTTTAGCAACAGAATATGACCTACATGTATGTTATATATTATTTATCAGTATAATTAGTTAACCTCAATAGTTAACCTGTCTTTTAACACGTATATACTTGTCATTTTCAGCTTGTCACAAAGAGTGGACTACCATCCTTGTTGAAGAAGGTGTGCTTCAATTAATAGATGTAGTTACGACCACATCTAGCAAAAAATTCAGCTCAAACCAGTGCTAGGTCTTGAGTTTTTACTCGGTGTTGAAGGCATCATTGTTACATTAAGATGAAGAACAGCAATCAAAGCCTTGTTACTTTGCTTATAATTTGCTTGTATATATGAGATTTTTGTGTCATGAATATTTACACCATACCCTCTTTTTCTTTTTTACTGCAATAAAATGCAACAAACAGCCAAAGGCACAAAACTTTATTTCACTGAAAAAACTAAGTTTGACTATACCTTTGTAAGGTATCTTGGCAAATTAACTATAAATACCTGGATATTGTTTGAAGTGAGAGATGTATTTTATATACAATCTCTGATTTATCTATAACCATATATCACACTTAATATCAGATCTAAATCTTTTGCCTTAGATAAGGCTTATACATTAAGATCACCTTAATCTAAATCATATTATGAGGTGAACCAGAAAATGCTTCAAAATACATGTATGCATATGTCTTATTTTTTTTTTATAGGACGTTTGGGGAAATATTGGTCATTTTTTGAGCTGAAAAAAAGAGCTTACCTGGTGCAAAATTTGCATTTAATACCAGGATCTCAAACATGTAGGTTATTTCTAGAGAAAAATTCAGTCACATTGAAGTTACTATAAAAAAATTTAGGACAGGCCCCATAAAAATAAAGCAGACAGGAATAAGAATCTAAAAATGAACTTAAACAGGCCTTTTCATTCTACTTGATTATACAATGTATAGAGAATCTTACATTGTAAGCCATTGATAAAAATATTTTATACAATTGAGATAGATGAGGTTGCTACATAGTTATTTTCGTGCAACGTTTTTACCCATTTTTATTTCACGTGTTGTCGTGGTAGAGGGTGGTTATATGTCGTGTTTCACATGTCATGATCAAAATGCAACAAGCAAGCCATATTCTAATTCTTCATTCTTCTTGAAATGATATTTTATTTCTCGTACGTCCTTGCTTGGGACCCACCCCCCTCCCCCTACCATCCTAATATATAAACTTTCAAGTTGGAAGTTGAACTATAGAAATTTAAAAAAAATATGATTTCTTATGTTTTTACAGTGTAAGATTTGGTTTCTTTGATTCTACAAGCGACTTAATTTGCAATTTTCAGTTAAATATTGTCTAAAACCCAAAATATAACTGCCTCAATCCAATTCCACTAAATTGCAGGTAGCGGTGATAAATAGCGCACATGGATTGATAGTCACATTTTAAACTGAGGTGCTTCGCAAGCGCAGCAAGATATGACCGCAGCATGTTTACATGTGAATGGTGAACAAATGAACTTTCTGGTAAGTGTGGGCAAAGTACTATGCTGGACACAATAAAGTCCTGGACACAGTGATGTGCTTGACAAAGTAATAAGACTGAATAAATGATGATTAGGACTTGTATTATCCTCCAAACTGGTGTCTAAATCAAAATCAGATGAATATAAAAATTTTTTCCATATTATTGGAAATTGAATTTTTTCCCCACTTTGAACTCTTTTAGCTGAAAAAACAGTTAGTGTAGAGAATAGCTCTCATGAGGAATCAAATGCAAAAAAACCATTCAAGTTGGATGAAAGTAAAAAATTTCTCATCTGCTGCCAAATTGCATTTTTTTAACCCTTTGACCCTTTTTTAAATGCTAGCAGTAACTTTTATTGCATTTTTCGTGAGGAATCATTTGGAAAAACCGCCATGATATGGCTGAAATACTGCCAACGTGGGGTTAAATACCAATAAATCAATCAATCATTTGGAAAAAACCATCAAAATAGGATGAGAAATAAAAATTTTAATAATAAAAGAACAAGTTATTGAATGGAAACCTTACTGTCCACAGAGGATGAAGCTGACATCGACGCTGAAGACATGCTCATAACATAAAACGACCACAAAACTTCTGCTGTCCTATAAAAACCAGTTGGATAGCGTGAAAAGCGTGAAACAATTACAGAATTAAAAGAAAGTTGAACTGGCCTAATCATTTTACTTAAATGTATTAAGACCCATCATTTTGCCATTTTTTTTTGTTAGACTCTTAGCATCTGGAATGTGATATCATTCACATAATTAATCGGTGTCATTACAGAATGTTATTTTCATAAGGAAAAAGTTTTTTCTTGTATCATTAATATTCGCTCTATGAAAAATGTCAGATATAGTTTATGTAAAATGTTATATATTCCTTGACAATAAGATTTCTGGGTTAATTAAACATGCAATCATTAAAGCAATCTGCAGATTTTCCTGTGTTCCTGATTGTAGAAATTCAGGCAGCTGTCATAATCCAAAAATAGTTCTTCAGGAATACCCATGTATTCTGATCTTGATTGTGCCTTTGCTCATATGATTTTCACCAGACAACAGATTGGCTATCTGGTTCAGTGTATTGTTATTTGGTGTTTGGGTCTGTGTATATGAGAAACGGAATTTTAAAATCCAGAGGTCTTCACAAGGCTGAAATACAACTTCTTGTGACCAGCTCTTAAATGTCCCAATTTAAAGTTATAAAGACGGGCAAAAAATCAAATTGTTAATGAATAAAGGTGCAACATACAACAGGGTTGGATCCAAACAGACAATCCTTTCATTTTCCCTGCAGTTAAATTTAAGGTGAAAATGTGCTGCAAGACAGCAAGAGACAACAGCAGCACAGTTGTAGAAATGAACACCGTCAGGTGTGGACACTGTATCATTATTGACACAGCATTGTGCTTGACTCAAGGCATTTCCCCATTTCGACTAGCCAATGGATTCAATTAGACTTCTTCAGTCAAATGAATGTTTCATTATATCAAAATTCTGTTTTCTCTTTTAAACTTGTGTTTTTTTAATTGTGTAGATTTTTTTCTAAAGCAAAGATGGCACATTATCAAACATGAAATTTTTGTCAGTAGTGTGTTGGGTCTAAGCAACAGGGTTCATGGTCAGGTTAGAAATAAAATGGAGGATATACATGTATATTGTTGTACCAATGATAATTGATATGTGCAAGAAGTCAAGCCTTGAACCCCGGGCCCAGTTTTGCATTTATAAATACTTTTAATGACAAATTGTAAATAATGACATGCTGTGAGCGAAACTCAAAAAAAGAAACCCCCGCTCCACCATGGAATATCTGCCGTTTGAATGAGCCGTGATAAAGTTCCTCTCTGTGTCCACATTTACACATTGTGTCTAATGTGTTCATGTAACGTTTCATTGAAATCCATTGAATGGTTTAGGAGGACATGCGCCTACAAGACATATGGAACAGGATCCCAATTACGGGAACCAGTCCAGTACCCACGAATGTAGGCCATAAAAAAAACCAGGTTTTCTTCTTCTGATGCTCTGATAATCTTATTGTAAGGCCTTTACCTTTGAAGATGAGTTTATTTCATAGGGAAATGATGACACTTTAATGCTTTTTAGGTAT
>JAULBM010292081.1:0-15601 GCA_032357055.1 Geukensia granosissima | reverse complement strand
TTCTCCGGAGTTTGTCAGTACTTTTACATTTTCCCTTTTCCTTGAATATCCCCTTGGTATTTCTTGACACATTTTAATATAGCAATCGTAACAATTTGATTTGAATTCTTGGCAAATTGAAATAAAGTTTTTCCATAAGACTTCATAAATACTGAAAAAAACAGTCCCGATTTGAATCGAATTTTGAAATATTCAACAATAACAAGAAAAATTAGCCCTTTTTGATTAGCCCCATTTTGGTCCTTGAAATATAGCGAGCATCTGACTCAAGGTATAGAAATTTTAGGCTCTGTAATTGTTGTTTGGAAAATTGTCGAAAAATATCAATTTTTGCGTTTATTTCAGCAAAGCTATAAAAACATGTATATCACGGTGAAGGACACTTACATAGTAAAATCAATAACCCAATTTGAAACAAGCTTTGTATTTTTTGCGAGGGGGTAGTTATATTTCTGAATTGTTTCACTTGAGACCCTGTAAAATTTTGGCATCACTTTTCGCCGAAAACTGGTCTAACCTTTCCTGGTACTTATTTATGAGAATGTTACGGAAATGTCACGCGCCACATTTCGTGGGACAGAAAAGGACGATATATTACCCTTTTATTAAAATTTTTGAGATCACATTTTTTTTAATAAAGGCCATTTTTAACGTATGCATAGTTTTGTTTTACTTTAATTAAACCAGTAAACAAAGTCATTAAAATTATAAAATATCCTGTTGTTCATTGTCATGTGATAGAAACTGACATGAAGTAATTAGTTTTATCTTAATTAAAATTCATATCATATCCCAAAAACATGAAGTGCAAAGTCTGTCATTTTTAATAATTAGTGAAAATTTACATTTTCAAAATGGACAATACATTTAGTAGAAAAGTGACTTAAAATTTTTGAAAATCAATTTTCGATTTATCAGTCAGCGGTAGGAGGTAAAAGGTAAGTTTTCTATTTATTTCCTCCAGTTCTCTTTGCAAGTTCCTTTCTCCAAAATATAAGATCATGTTCAAATATCAGCAATTATAAGTTTTCACAATATTAAAAAAATTATGAATTTTATTATTCTATATGTACATTTGAAGGAGTAACCTCCCATCAGCAGCATTAGAATAGGAACTCAGAGATCCAAATTAAGTAAAAGAAGTATACTCAAATCAGGCAAATGGACAAAAGAAAGCAAAATATAGTGGCTGGACAACTACTAGGTGCAATGCATTTCCATATCTTCAGGGATTTATAATTTTAAAAGATGCAAAAAAAAAAAAAATCTGTAAAACATTATAACATATAAGCTACAAACAACTTGTTCGTTTAAATATCTTGAATGCTAAATGAAACTTTATTCAAAATAACACTACTGTCTTGAAAAGAAACCTTGAAAAAATATGTTTTCTTTCACATTTTAAAGAGACGAAGAAAGAAAAGAAAGTGCGCTCTCGTGATTGGAGATTTCTGTCAGAATTTCATGGTTTTCTCTTTATATCCATTTCATTGCATTAAATTGTTTTACCGGTTACTCAAACTTATTCATTGTTTTATTGGAATTCACCTTAAAAAGCTACGAAATTCTAGTTTTTGAAAGATCTTACATATCCATCCAAAACCTCTTTAAAATGGGCCGTTTTCCGCCAAATATTCAGTCGGTTATAACATAGGAACAAGCACAGGACTCTATTAACATTTTTTGCTCATTTTGTTCATGAATCAAACTTCTAACCAACTGTGACAAATAAATACATTACATTTTTATTTAATTTGAAAATGAGCAGACAACTTCCTTTAAGAATGTGTCTTTATAAGGAATTTCTAAAGACCTTTTTATCTTACAATGTCTCAAGGCACTCGTGTTTATTTGCAAAGTTGTCAGAAATATGAAAGCTACACAAAGTTATTAAAAGTTCGACCCGTTATTCATTTTGATTTCATATTTTCAACTTTACAAATATAAATGTTGTTTTGAGTCTGCGATATTCGTACTTTTTCCAATTGTTTCTGTCTGGTATTCTTCGAAGTTGTATCTCTCTCTGATTACACTAACTTGTGCATGATAAGTTTCATATTATCGCATTTCGAATTACGATTCATATTTTCATCAACTGTACATATTTTCACTCTTTTGTTTTGAAAATGTTACCATTTTATATCTAAAAACATACACGGACGAATATATCAGCGTTTTTTTGCCACAATGTACTTATTAATGAAACAATGTTCTTATTAATAAAGAAGTATGGGGATTATTCGACAAGACACCTGTGTTTTTCATTTCCGCAAACTGCGACGGCCTTTCATTTCCGCATTATAAATAGTACATCATTTCCAAAACATTTATGTTTCATTAAAAAAAACATAATTTAAAAAATAGATGAATACAGGAAAGCATAGGTTTATCTCATATTTATTGAAGGTTTTCAGGTAGATTAGGTGAATTATTAGAGAGTTAAAACAAATTAGCATTATTTTCCCAAGACGTAAAAAGTAGCATTATTAATAAATGTTTTACAGAATTTTGCTGCATTTGCTAAAATTCTGAAATACTGAAAATACGGATGGCCTTGAAAAGTAATGCACTTAGTCGTGGCCCCTGCTGTCGGATTTGGATTTGAGTGCTTCTTTCGCTATATTTGAATCTTTGACTTCCGATGTTTCGGTTCTTATGATACTGATGAGAGGCTACTCCTTAAAATGTACATGGAACATACCTAAATTTTCCATATTTTTTTAACATTGGTAATTTTGTATTTTATAATTAATAATCTATAATCCGTAAAATTTTTGTAGACCGGTAAACTTTTTCTCGTAATTTTTTTTTTTCGTTCAATATCTTTTCAGGATAAATTAAAATGTTCTTATACATTTTGACTGTTGCAACAGTACTTCACTTCGGATTATCCCAGATTTTACCCGGTACAGTACCGTCCTTACCAAACCCTACATTAGAAGGCTGTCAGAAGGATGCGGGATTGGTCAATCTTACCAACAATTATACAACACCACATGCGAAAGCTATACATCAGTGGTGTAGGTAAGAACTTAAGTAAACTCCTGTAATTACCAGTATGTTCGATAATGATCGTTTCGCTCTCAAAAATAAAGTTTAGTATGAATTTGAAATTTTACATTTTAGCAAACCATAACATCATATGTTTAAGACTTAATTTACCTTTTTGATTAAAATTGTCAGATTTAGCGATTTTAACTGCTTAAATTTCGTTTAAGAATGAAAAATCTGACACATTACCAGTTTTCAACATTCTAGGAAATTTACCATTTTAATGACACCAGAAACTTAAGCACGCGCATTTTTGTATCAAAAATAAAACTGGGCGTATCAAGAGCAATTATAGTTCAATTCAACAAACAGTTTAAGATAATACTATATTAAGGTTTCTATGATGTACAAATTTCTGGGCCGAAAACGAACATACTAGAATTTCGCCTTTCGAGGAATAAAGAGTACAAGAAAGTTATCTGAATGACGACATGTCGCCTGAGACATGAAATTAGCCACGTTGAAATTTTTAATACGAAAAGTCTACATTAAACCAATTCTACCAACACGTGACAAGACGGGTGCCACTAGTGGAGCAGGAACTGACCTCTTCCACTTTTCAATTTAGGTTTGTTTTATTCAAACTTTTGTTATTAATGTAAATGTTTGCTTTCTGTAAGTTTCCTTTGCCGTGAGTCTTATCTGTCAAACTATCTACGCGAATAATCTCAAATCAAGCAAAAATACCAGAAACAATACATAATGGAAGTAAGCAACGATTTATAACTGTTTTCACTTTGGAATACGCTGTAAGACGCTGAGATAAACCCAAGTCTAGGATCGAGACGACCCCTAGCGTCAACAGAAGCGTTCTTCATGACATTTCTATGACAATTGGTACTTTATGCAAGACGGAAGCATAAGCGGAAGAGACAGTACTGGTTAAAACTAGTTTTTCGGATGCAAATTATAACCTTACTACGTATATCTTTAATCTTGTCATTTGCACGTTTCTCGTCATTTCTTACGTAACATGGAACGAACTTTTTAATAACCTTACGTATTAACCTATGCAAGTAATAAAATTCGTACCGGTAAACACTTGTATGTTGCTTTATGTCATTAATTAGTTTTTATTAAAATGTAAAAATAGAAAAAAGCTCATCGTTTGACTCTTTCTTTTTTTAGTTTGTACGATGATGTGATACCCTGTGTCGACATGGCACTGCCGTATACACGTCTGGCAGACGTTAACGACTGGTACCTGAGTTTAATGTTCGACCTCGACGTCGCCTATAATATATCAGAGAATATGTGCACAAACTGGGAAAGTAATGTACCAATTTAAAAATGTAAAAGAGCGCATCTTTGAACAAGGGTGGGATTCAATATTCCCACGTTTGATCCGTCCGACTGAGAGAGTTAATTTTGTTTATGACGTTAATCAAATTTCAACTACATTATCACCCCACCCCCACCCCACCCCACCCCCACACACACAGTTAAAAAATAAAGGATATATGTATATGCCGGAAAGATGATAACGCACTCCTTAATGGTGGATATTTTTGTCGAAATTCTAAAGCGTTATATTTCTTTTTTTCTTTCAGGAAATATAATTGTTTTGGATAAAACAATCATTTGAAAGTTTGTGTCAAAAATCAAAAGATTTTCTTTAGAATAATTGTTTTTCTGAAGTGCATTGATCATTGTCGACGACATAACGATAGTTTGTTTGTTTTTTAATAGCCGGATTTGTTTTATCTCCACTGTTAGTAATGGTCCGGGAACCTGAATATCATGCCAAACATCGACTTGTACATATTTTTTCCTTAATGTTACGGACGTCAATAAGACACAACTATTTTAATTCTGTGTTGGTATTGCCTGTATCGTGAGAGTTCTGCAAATACATAATTGTCACCACAATTTGCCAAAGCACGACCTGCGGATCCGCTAGTGGAAAGCATTGCAAACATTATACACTACTTTAATCGTCCTATACAGTTGAAATACAGTTGAAACAACCCCACAAGTTATACTTTTTAATAAAATGAACCAAGGTGTGTCAATCATAAATACTTTTTTACGATTTTAATGAATATATCAAATATAATCAAGTTTTGAATCGAACTAATGACAAGTGGTGACACAAAGAATTACACATTAACATTCAAAAGAAGAAAACTGAAATTGTGCTAGATAATATATTGTTTGTTAAAAGTCAAGTGTAGAATATCCAGATCAAAAGAGAGAGATCAAAAGTGCAAAGTCAAAAGAGACAAAACTAAAATCTACAACGGTCGATGACTTGACATGCAGCGTTACCGGTGAAACATGTTTTCATACATAAAAAGACAGTATTTATTATGTAGTAAGACTAATATGGCAATATTCGACACCTTTGTAGCTTATGCTGATGATATGGCGTGCATCGAGCGTAGCAGGCGATCTAGTCTTTTCTGTATAAAGTTTCAAACAACTCATTTGTCCAAAATTTTACTCCAGTTGTATTACACAAATTCAACAGAGAATCCTTATGCCGACGTCAATGCCTGTTTGTAAGTATGACAAATTCTTAGATTTTTGCATTTTGAGGGAATTGTTGCATCGTTAACTTTATGTAAGAAATCGCAGTGTATCAGAATTAGTTTTTTTTTTCATTCTCGGAAACCTTTCCTATTTTTTACTGTTAAAGATAATATAAATTTCTAATTCTATTGATTTTTGTCGATGCCATTACGTTAGGTTCTAGTAGAAAACCCAGGTCATTCTCGCAATTTTTAGAGCTTTTTACAGTTTGACATAGGGTGTGGATATGCGGCAGTGAAGGCCTTATAAGTTTAAGGATAAGGATAAGAGATAAATCTGAAATCTAAAAAAACCTATTAAAAAATCTGTCACGTCTGTTTTTGTTTAAGGACAAGATTTGTTTATGGCTGTCAGATAGAAATCATACCACATTTCCCTTTTCTATATAGAAAAAAGGAAAGATGGTATGCCCATGGACCCCCTACACCATCAATAAAATAAATTCCACTCGTTTAATTTTCTTTATATTTTGTTTAGACATTTACTTTGATGAAAGAATGAAAACATGAAAGTTTCAAGAAATTTGAACCACATATTTCTCTAGAATTATTTCAATAGATATATATATAGTAATTTCATCATAAAAAAATTTGATCACTGAGATGCATAAATTTTAATATAAAATATTATTTGATTAAAACGTTTAGATGATATAACAGAGTTATTCCACTTAGGTGTATGGTACCCCCTTAACACTTTATTTTTCTTAAAAGTCTTATTTTTCATATCTTAGAAAGCCATACCATGCAAAAACACATGGTTCACAAACTTCGTTCAATTCCCATTGCTGGACTGCTCGAAACATATGCGTTTTTGGTTTATTACACAAATCTTTTCTTATGCCTAATGTTTGTGAACATTTTTAAAATTCTCGATCCTGAAATTTATATTTTATAAGAAAAGAAATTTCAATATGCCGAGTTCAAACAAAACAAGAAATGAAACAGAAATCTGGAACGTATAAGTCATAGAAACAGAATAAGAAAAAAACATGTGACAAGTATTCTCAACATAGAACAAGACAATTAAAAACAACCGCTTTATTCTTCTAGTATATATTCATTTTTATAATATGCATAAAGAACAAGATATTTAAGAATTTGGTATGAAATAAACAATTATAATAGTACGGTTTTAACATAAAACACAGTAAAAGTAGAAACCATCTGTCCCCCATCTTGGATGCAAACAGGAAGAAGTATAGTCCTACCAACTCTTTCATGTCTTTTACTGATATTGTTCAGTAACAGATATTGCACAGTCACATCTGCTTAAAAATTGGTTTGACTGTTTTTGCATATAACATATCAAAGTTCGTCATATGCATTCAGCATTGGGAATTTAATATTTTGAAGTATCTTTTTTTCATTTTAAAATTTATGATATAATCTGATTATCGTTTAACATGCAGATATAAATTAATTAAAATTAAAATTTTATAATCGATTGAACTTCATTACAGTGTATGTTTTTATTAATAGATATGCAAACTACACAGCAAACTGTATGACAAAACACATGAAATATTGTTCTGAGCCAGTTAGGAAGATAGTACATCAGTACTACAGTCTGCTTAACGGCAAATGTGGAGACATTCTGCTGGAGAATGCCTTAGAACATAAGAACAAAACTGCCACGGCAACAGCCAAGCGACAGAAACAGGCAGATAGTTTGAAAGCCATAATAGAGGCTGGTAGCAAAGCAAAAACCCTTCTGGCAGCAGAAAAAATAGAGGCTGTTCCGGTTGCTAATAATACCAGCCTTATTGACGTTAGCGGTTCCAATAACACAACCTTACTGAATGGTTTGAGTGAAACCGCATCAGGAAATGGAACAAGCACCTCACGAAAACCAAAAAAGCGCAAGAACAAGAGACAAAAGGTAGGATCTAATGTATGGTTAGATTTTAATATTTGAAAATGTGTTTTGTCTTGAATGCAAAACATTTCAATTTTTAAAATACAAAATAACCAATAGATGTTGTAAAGTTTTAAATGCTAGAATTACATATCATGGAGTAACCTCTCAACCGGTAGCATTAGAACCAAAAACACGAGAATCGGAGATCCAAATATTGTACAAGAAGTACTCAAATCACAATCAAATCGAAATAGTAAGCCAAGCTATGTGCAATACGTTTCGAAGCCTTTCCATATTTTCACTGATTCAAAATGTAACAAATGTTACAAATTTTTGTAAAACATTATTTGATAATTTTCATGTCAGAAAACCCTGACAAGTGGGCTGATGAATTTCCCCGGGGACCTTGTCTAAATTTCATCACATTTTTGTTACAGAAGAAAATGTTAACGTCAAAGTTTACTCCGCGTCAAAATTTACTCCGCAATAATCGTAATGAATATTTATTGAATGTTTTTAAGGGTCAAAATTATGGCTAAAACCGTAAGGAGGAAAACATTAAATACAATTAAGAGAAATTAACCAGCGTAATATTTCATATTTCTCAAATGCAAAATGCTCTTTAGTTAAAACAAGTAATTTTCCAATGAACAGAAAACAGAACTTGCAAACTGTTGTGAAAATGGAGAATGAAATTGGTTTTGTTTGTATTAAAACTATCATGGACCGATTCAGAAATGAAACTTCCGCTCTCGTAAAACGCAATGCGCACCCGTAAATGATGTCTTGTCCAATGAAAATCAACGAGAAAGATGACGTTCAGAAAATCCCGTTGCATTTCTGAAAGTCCATTGGTGATTTAGCTGCTAACCGCAATAAAAGGCCTATACTTGGGAAATATTGCTGTTTTCTTGTCATTAACGTTCATTAAAACAAATTCAGTAAACAAGGAACAACATATCCACGAACCGATATTTTGATTATACCAGATGATTCCTACTTTTAACAAGATTCCTCGTTTTGCCTAGATCGGAAAACAGACATGGCTGCCACATGCAATTCTTGATTCTGATTGGCTGATGTTTGCAAAGTCGTTACCTCTTTAACTACAAGGTCAATTGTTCAAAAGTCTTCTCTTAAACTACAAGACCAGCTGTAACTAACGTTGACAGTTTTCATCTAAATAGTGTTTGATTTCATTCAATCTTATATTGTGTTGTAATTTTCAGGTTAAGGAAGAACTGAAGAAGCTATTGAGTTTTGTGATGAAAACTTTATAGATGTTCGCAAGCAAATGCATTGTCATTTTAAAGAAAGATAGACTGTGAGACATGTTCAACTTATTAAAACCATTTGTGAATCTAGTTATAAACATGTATGCATGGTGTTATGTCACCGATACAGAGTGTTAGAAAAAAGAAAACAGGTGTATAAAACGTTAAATTTACAGCCTTCTTATGCCTTTCGTTATTATAAAATACAAAAACTAAAATGTATGGATTCAGGTATTCAGACCATAATAAACTCATGATAATAACCAAAACTGGATTTTTCTGGAAGAATCTAACGTCATGACAACGGCTATGATCAATATAATTGGAAAATTAAATCATCTTTTACATTCAAAACAGGAGAGGTTTCAGAGAATTAGTCAATTCTGATACATTACTATATCTAACATAAAGTTAACAATGTAACGATTTCCTCCAAATATTGAAAACGGGGAATATTACCAGATTTTGTCATGGCTGCATAAAAATATATATTTGGTATACAAAACGCTTATTTTGTGGCAACATCATTTTGAGTTATGATCTGTTTCACACTTTTACTGGATAAGCTATGTCACCTATCGGTCAAAAATTGCTGTGAGCTAAATTTGAAATTTCGAGGAATTTTATGCGCATTATCTTTTTATTATGCAAACAGCAAAATACTTTATACTATAGCATTGAAAATTTTAGAACCAACATGCTTATTTCGTCTGATTCATTTTTTATTAATGTTCCTTTATCCTGGTTGAATATTTTAATAACATAGTATAAATCTCTTTAGCATTTTTTTATCAAATGAATCTCATAACAGTTAAATTGCATTTTTGCTTTATATTTTGTTTCAATAAAAGAGTTGTAATTCGTCATTAAATTTTAAATAGTCTACCTTATTTAACGTATTTAATTCACACAAAATCTCTTGAGTTAGTAAAACTTGCAACTGCGTGCATGATTATTTTATGGTTAATATTGAAAAAGGAGATTGGGATGAGTGTCTTTGAGAGGGCCTTCCAAAACGTGTAAATCTCAAACTTCTACAGTTGTCCCTGTGACCTAATTATCAACGGGATTGACATGAAAAACATGGCGGTTGTCACTTGGTGAGTAGTAGATGTTACCTTTACGGAGCATTGGAGCTCATTCATCCTTTTAATTGTTCTTGTTGCTTATATTTGGAACATTTGAGCTCATTCATCTTTTTTAATTGTTCTTGTTGCTCAACCTTTAGTTTTCTTTGTTTGTGTGTGATGTTATTTTTGTCTTCTCTCTTATCTTATGGCCGTACTCTGTCTTCCGAAAGCGTTTATCGTACAATTTTCGTCTCCACTCTCAATTTTCACATTTCTTTGTTAAATCTGTTGTAAATATTTTGATATTTGTATTTATTTTAACATATGAAAAGAATCGCTATAATTCTCCAAGTGTTAAATCCCTCATAAAATTAAGAGAAAAAGCTTCTTTTTCCATTTTTTAATTTTCCCATAGTGAAATAACCTGAACAAACTAGCAAACACACACAATTCCAATATGGAAGAAAGGAGATGTTTTTGTATAAACGTTCATCCAGGAAAATTGATTTCACAATCTAATATACGAAAATATAAGTACATCTGCCTATTAAAATCACATTTTGGAAAATGTATCCACAAAAACCATGGTATTTGCATATAATTGGATTATAAACGCATTCAACAAATGTCATTACCTGTTAGAAACAAAAATTGTGTACCCAAAATGAATACTATAACAATATAAATGACAGAATATCATTATAAGAATTGAAATTTTTTTCCTATGATGGAGTTAAGAAGTATAATTCTACATATAAACGACTCTATAAATTCAAAAAAAGATATAATATCAGTTTTAATGATTATTGTTATTTATATGGAAATCCGTTATCTTTTATTATTTCGGAGTATGCTCCAGCTGATTTCTTTGGTGTCCTTGTTCGATTGGCTGAGTCGAAGTCCACGTGATAAATTCCGAATTTCTGTGTGTAACCACTGCCCCATTCGAGGTTATCCATTAAGGACCACGCCATATATCCTTTGACGTTAACACCATCTTCTTTGTATGCTGAAATGTTTAATTAATTATGATATGAAAATAATGTGATAATTAAAAAAATCATACCCATAATAGCTGAATTAAAGACGTTCCTTATTCATCGGATAGACACCCAGTCTGGGGTGAGATTAAAGCTTTCAGAGCTTAACTAATGCAATGGATCAACGTTAAACATATGAACATTAACGTTATTATATAGACAGCAGAGGCAGAAGAAAATCGCTACAATATAGGTGCACGTTAAAACCTTTGAGGGACTGAAGGATGTTTATATTTCTGCTACCTGGTGTTGGAATTGTGTAGTTAGATAACGGGATGTAACCATTAAAATGTCAAGAATTCAAGGATTTCCACAAATGAGATGTGTAATATATGAAAATAAAAAGATTTAGGGGAAATTTCAGAGGGAGTCCGACCACAAAAAAAAACGGAACACTTTTGTCAACCAGGAATCTATTGATATATAATCTTCCCGAATGAATATTACTTATAATATTTTTCTTTGTTATTATCAGGTGACTGACATGAAATTAAACACAAATCCTTTTGCATGAAATTGCAGTATTCATTTAAATTTTAAACCGTATCCCACATAGAAATCATTTCCGCTTTATTTAGCTTCCGGTTTCCATTTCTTTGGATCTTGGCATAGCGACCTGACGTTAGGTGGATATATGGATACCCGGGAAAAAATCTAAAGGGAAGACACATTTTTTCTTTTCAAAATTCCCGCTCTCAACTTATGAAAACTAATGTTTTTATTCAGTCTGTTTAAACCGGAAGCTGGAGGCCTAAACAACTGTCAACATCGATTGGGTTGCTTACTATCGTAGGTACTAAACCGGCAATCAAACGGTCTGAATGTCTTAATGACTAAGACCGGACCGTTTATGTACATCTTGCATTGACCATTCATTTTCATTGTTATTTTACGATTTCGGAACGTTTCTATGCTAAGGTAGATGTTTAAGTTGATTCAAGGGATATTTTGTATGAAATGTAGCTCTTTTCAAGAGTTTATATCATAACTTACAAAAATTAAAAGCCGCATTATCTGTGCTAATCCAAAAACAAGTGAATAGTCCAAAGCGACAAGCTCAAAACAAATTGTGCTTTAGGAACAAACACCTGACATTAAGTTCGCAAATGCGCACTGATTTGTTCACTTTTATTGGAAAACAAAAAAAAATACAAATCCAAATTAAAATCTTTTTTTTTAAACACCACGAATTGTTATAAAATGACTTTACCTTTTAGCATCTCATTTAAATATCCTCGATAATATTCCACTCTATTGTTGTCATCCATGGTGCCATCATCGGACACTCCATTTTCAGTGACATAAATTTCCGGAGAGTTATATCTATCCTTGACCCACTTTAGCAGACGTCTCATTCCCCATGGGTTTACTCTTAACCAGCTAGACTGAGTCCTGGAACAATAAATTTGAGTATAGTACTCTCATGTAATTTGATCCTTAAACTCAACTTGACTACGATTTACACGTCAGATGACATTACAGAAGCAGGAGCTGCTGACAGTACTGTGGTGCAAAGATTTTCGTCTGCACTTTGGTACCCTCGAGTTCACAGAACTTACAGTTTCAGTTGTATATACATATCATTGTACCTATTTTTCTATAAGATCTAAATTGGAATTCTAACACTGTGTCCTTGTGCGGTTCTTAATGATTATACAAAATAAGCGCAAAACACGGATAAATGTCAAGAAGAAATTATAGCACTACATCTTTATCTATGCAGAGGACAAAATTAAAGGAAAAAAAGAAATAAGATTTATCGTTGATCCATAGAGTCATTTTTATCCAAGAATGTAATGCTGTTGAAGTAAGTTAAAATTTCTATTACGGGCATGTTGATATATTCTTTTAGCAAAACATGTAAGAGATAACAAGACATTTATAACAAATGCATAATACTGCAAACCAATTGTGTGATTAAATGATTCTTTGATACTTGTGTATCCGAGGTTAAAAAATAGTCTATGAGATTATTTTCTTTATACAACGAAATATAAGACAAACGAAACAGGCTGACTTTATCCTAAGAAATATGTTTTGTTTTCGAAAATGTTATGAATCTTGACGTGCTCTTTTCGTGTGGTAAAACTTCGGGGTTTTCTGTTGCATACTCTTTTAAAAATAAATGCCAGAAATGTCGTTTACTCGAGCACTTGTCAAATCATGTTTCTGTTTTACACAAATTATTTGCATAAAAGATATGCAAAACACTAAATGCATAAAAGATATGTAAAACATAAATTATTTGCATAAAAGATATGCAAAAAACTAAATAACCAGTTTCAGAGTTCTGTTTAAAAAAATGCTAAAAAGCACTTCAGAGAAATCTAGAGAGCATCTGCCACATTTGTTATATTGTTGTTATAAAATCATAAAAGTTGACTCACTCTTCCCAACAAGCACTATAGGATATATCCATATCTTGATCCCTCTCATAATGTGGCTCATCGATTGGCTGGTCTTTATGGGCTACCAAATTAGTTGTATAATGATTGATTCCGATGAAATCTGCTGCCCCTACAAAATCACAAAAGGTAATAACAAGGTTAGATCATTTTCATGGAAAACAGAGTTTGGTGTTATACCGTTTAATAAAATAAATAATCCTTCTTAACTTGTGTTCCTGATTTTTGGGTCTTGTATATTTTCTGTTTCGTTTACTAAAACACTGTCAAAATGTCTTAATAAACCTATTTACTAAATTTTACAAGAGTAAAGAGTAATTCTGGAGTCGGTTTAAGAAAAATAATAAATGTTTGTATATTAACATTTAATATAAATTTTGGTTTGTTAGTTTGATCACGATTTCAGCACTCAAATATCCTATTCGATTCTGGGATTCTATTAATGGCGTTTCAATAAATCTCTTCTTTTCAATCGGAATTTTCATTCGTGTAAATCTTTGAATTTTTAATGCTATTTCCGTCAGGCCTTTTTTAAATCTTGAATTAATTGCAAATACTATTCGAAGCAGGAACATGAAATAATAATAATTGACTACAACTCAACTTGCCTTTATTTTGTTTTATTTCTTCCTCTGTGAATTCAGGAAGTCTAGATTTTGAGTATCCTTGCTTTAAGCTTTTAGCTCTAATGGTCCTCTTCATGACAGACGGATAGTCTCCATTGCCATAGATAGGATTAGCAAACCAACCAAGTTTGAACTGAAGCGCTCGTTCTGCTGCTGACCTGTCCCACAGGGTATCCTGTAGTGGTTCTTTCCAGTCACAGTCTAAGGTTATACCTACTTTTCCTGGTAATATTAAAAAAAAACTGATTCCGGTAACTTTCTTTCATATATATTTCCTGTTTCATCAAGGAATTACAAATGCCTCATTTTGCTATAAATTCTTAAAACCTTGCGTCCTCTATAATTGTTTTTAGTCTCAACGTTTTGAAAGTGTGTTTCATTGCAAAAACTTCAATTATTTAATAATATGTATCAGCAAAACAGAATAAAGGACAAGATCTTGAAATAAATATTTATCTTTGATATATAACATCAATAAAATGCAAGCAGTGCAAGACTATATCTATTTATTCTTTATCATATTTGTTATAAAACCATAACTTAATTTTAACTAAGTTTGTAATTATTTCATTTCTATATAAACCTTATTTGAGCAACAATGCGTACACCAAGCAGTCTTTAAAAACAGGATAAATAAACACCTGAATCTCAAAAGTGAAACAAAGAACGAGGTAAGATATTTGTTTGCAATAAAGTCAATGTACAGAAAATCCCAAGAAATTATTTAATTTGATACTATTTTGTCAAATTTAATATAGCTCCCACAAAAACATCACAACCAAACCACAATTAAAGATCTATCGAGTACAAATGTTTGTTTAAAATATCTTCGTGATGTTTTTGTGCGATTATATCTATTTTGAACAAAACGCCTCCAAAAATTGAGTATTTTTGCAGAAAATTTCATATTCTTGTCAAAATAGTCAAATATACCCTTTCATTTGTCAAAATGACGAAAATTATACAAGAAAAAAAAATTATTAAAAGACGATTATTAAACAACTTTTTCACAACAACTTATTATTATCTAAAATTTGGGCCAAATATGGGGCTTAACGTAACTACTCCTTTGGTTAATACTTATAGAAATAAAAATAAAAATACTAACCATGGAAATGTGATCTGAAGTGATCGTTGTATGTATGATATGCTTTGACATGCGCACGAATGATGTTGTGGGTGACTTGGTATACTGTGGAGCCGGGCTCAGAAATACCAGGAGCAAAAACACCTATACCATGTCCTAACCAGCTCACAACAAATGGCTCGTTAAATGTGATCCACAATTTTACCTTGAACAAAATAACAGTGTTTATGATGACGCAACAACAAAATGTGTTTGTCATAGTGAATAAACCTTGGTGTCTTGAAGTAAAAATCTGTCTTTAAAATACAAAATTACCAATGTTAAAATAAATATGGAAAATTAAGGTTTGCTATATGTACATTTCAAGGAATAACCTCTCATCAGTAGTATTAGAACCGAAACATATATACAAAGTCGGTAATTCAAATATAGCAAAAAGAAGCACTCAAATCCAAACAAATCGAAATGGGAAGCCAAATCCGACGGCAGGAACAACTACTTTGTGCATTACTTTAAACATTTTTTATATTCATCCATGTCTTTAGAACGTTTCAATGACAAAAAAATGTATTAAAATGTACTAAATTCTTTCATAAATATAAAGATTTGGTATCAAAATTTGGATGTACTTGTAATCATCTGATAAAACATGGGAT
>JAULBM010292070.1:0-15603 GCA_032357055.1 Geukensia granosissima | reverse complement strand
GATTTTCTGGACAAATAAAATAAGAGGTGCAATAAATCCTCTATTGATAAGGCTTCTGTTAAAATTTGGTTAATTTTTGTTGAGTGGTCAAGAAGGAATAGCAAATCAGAATTTGTTGCCCCCCCCCCCTCTTTTCAGCATACTGCAAGTCAAATTTGCACAGAGAAT
The DNA here is from genome assembly GCA_032357055.1 of Geukensia granosissima. Classification (NCBI taxonomy): domain Eukaryota; kingdom Metazoa; phylum Mollusca; class Bivalvia; order Mytilida; family Mytilidae; genus Geukensia; species Geukensia granosissima. The sequence continues at coordinate 15,435 of JAULBM010292070.1, read as the reverse complement.
TTACTACACTTAATTCTTGGGAAAAATAAAAAGCGGTGCATTACTACAGTCATTGATAAAGAATCTGTGAAAGTGTGTAATTTCTATTGAGTGGTTAAAGAGGAGTAGCAGATTAGAAATGGTACCCCCCTTTTTTCAATGAAATTTATAAGTAAAAATTGAAACAAAATTTTAAATATTGAATTTTCAGAAAAATAAAATAGGAGGTGCAACAATACACCTATTATAAAGAATGTATGAAAGTTTGGTTAAAATCGGTTCAGTTGTTTATTGGTGGTAGTGAAGAATTCGAAAGTGATGACGCTGACGCAAGACGACAGAGTGATCCCTATATGCAGGGCTCAACCTGGAGGGTGAAGTGGGCGAAGAAGTCACCTTCTGGACCTTCACGTCACTCTACAAGTCTCTCATGGTGAAGGTTAAGTCCCTATGTAAATTCGAGAAGTCACTCTGTGAAATCGCTCAAGTCAAGCTCTATATCTCACGATGTTGAGGAGAAAATTAGTAAATTCTTAATATTCTTTACCCGAATGTGTCAGTTACCATTTATTTTAGTGAAATATCTCTCTGGTAAGTGTATAAGGAAGAGTAAATCCGATAGATCGGGCCGAAAAGATGAAACCACCATATTTGTTTATCAAGGGGAACAACCATTACTTACCGGTGATTAGTGAAAACGGACCAAACTTATTAAAATCTCTTTTTTTTCCTTTTTTTTTGGCTAATCTGAAGTTTTTATTTCACAAATTTAGTTTGTTTCAATTTGGATTTTATGATATTGAAAGCTTAGTTCCAACAACACAGCAGTTCTCTTCTGCCATATGCACATGGCAGTTTCTGATCAGTTAATACGGTAAAGGAAAAAAAGTACCAACTTTTGAATTAATGAAATTAAGGGTTTATAAAACATGTAATAATAAAATAAATATCACTTTTATTTTTCATTCCTTTCTTTTAAAAAATATCTTGTTTTCATACATTTTTTCAAGTATTGCCAGATTGAGATTTTTAAAATTTTATATTATTTTAAATTTTAAATAAAACTAAGGCTTACCAGCTATAATCAATAATATTAAAATAAAATATAGTATAATTTTTATTTATTTTTATTCAAAATGCTTGGAAAAGAGATAAATGTAGCTTTTATTCCTGCTTGTTTATCACAAAAGAAAATAATTACCTAAAAAAGGATTATCATTTATTCCTAAAATAATTTAAGCAAGGTTCAGATTTGGTTTCAATCAATTTTTTGGTTCTCAAGGAGAGACCTTTGTATGCATTATCCATAAGGCTCTATTTTAACTAAGTCCCCACCGGTGGCCATCTTGAATGACAGGCCTGCTCTTAAGTAATAAAACTTGGTCAGCACTTCATGAGGAAAATTCACTTTCTTTCATTTAGATCGATTAAGTGCTCCTCAGAAAAGAAGATTAAAATTTGAAATGTTAACAGATGCTGACCTGAACATCCCCTTCCCCAGTGATATTTCCAAACCATAAATTGCTCTCATGACCCTGGTCATGTTAGCTAAACAGTAATTTTAGAAATAGCAATACTGACCAGATTTTCTTTAATCCCCTGGATAGATCTGGGTCTTCTATAAGCAGGTCTTATTTAAAGTTATTTTACTTACATTAGGATGACTATAGCTTATAGAAAGCCCAATATCTACATATAGGCCTAATAATTAGTAAAATTGCCTTTCATTTTCTGAAGATTTATATTAAAGAAAGATGACAAATTTGGAAATCAATGTACTTACTTTAGAAAACTTTTCATCCTGAACTGCTTTTCTGGGCTTGGCTGTTAATACAGGAGGTGCTGACACTCTCTCACCAAACTTAATGTCATCTAAAAATATGTTCTAATGATTTTTTGGCCATTAAGTCTAACATAGCAAGGCAAATATTTATATTAATATTATGCATAACCTGTAGTAAACAGTTTTAACTATATTAGTGTGGTTAGTTTTAGATAACATTTGACTTTTTCACATGAGATTGTCTGTATTACTATTTCAAACTTTTCAAGGTCGTTAGACCTCTAGACATTATAATTTGTTTGGCATTGTACTTTCACAGAATTGGAGAAGTTTGAACAAAATAAGTGACAAAGGTTCCAAACTCGAAAATGTTTCATACAATTTTTAAGTTATGTTTTTTGTAATATCAAACAGAATGTTTAATACTTCAGGCTCAGCTGACAAAACATTGTAATTATTTTATAATAAAATTAAATTTCAGCATGTTTGTAACCCACAAATATCAAATTTAACCAGATGTATGCTTATGCAAACTCTGTTCATTGGGAAATCTTGGGGAAAATGTGATCATACAAATTATTTTTACGATTTTCATTTGTGTGTTATACATGGTATGAGTTTTTTTCTGGGTTTCCTTGGTGCTAGAAAGGGTGTGCATTATACTTGAATGTACAGTACACATAGGAGAAAATGATAAGTCCTATAGTACACATAGACTTGTAGTCCAATAATATTATTCAGTGGATTTCTCTTAATTGCATACCCAGAAGAATTATGCAATTAACAGGAATACCCCATTAACAGGAATTTCTAGTTTTGAAATGAAAACAAGCCAATCAACTTGTGTAGCGTCAATTATTATTTATTAATGAGTTAATTACTATATAAACAAAGGCATTAAACCCTGTTTATACAGTTTAATTAATTAATTTGACACATTATGTACTCAAATGTCTGGTTTGATGTTTTAATTTAAGTGATTTTCTCAAAACTTCACACTCCTGTGTTAAAATTTTTACAAATAGTGTCATGATTTGAAAATGAAATTATGCAATTAAATGGAATTTCTTAACAAGTCAAAATGCTATTATCAGGCATAAATAACATAGTGACATATAGTAAATGGTTTTGTGCTACAGAATTGTATGCAATAAAGAGGAATAGAATTTGCTGATAACAGGTATGTGATTAAGTAGAGTTGACTGTATTATCAAAAACCTTTCAGAAATAAATCTTCTTTATTATCCAGTTCTCTTTCCTTTTTCTTTTTCTTCATTCTTTCTTTCTTATGTTTAAGTTTTCTGGAAAAGTACAAACATTGAAAATACACCAAAATAGTTACTTTATTTTGTTATAGATACATTTGTACACAATACGCAAGGCCTTTTCAGCCCCAAATCAAGGGAAAGTCTAGTTCCTATCTATATTATGTAGAGACTTTTGTTAATAATGTCCAAGAAAAGACATACAAGTTTTTCACCACTGTTCAGTTAATATATTGTCTTTTTGGCTGGTAAAGTTTTCTTTACTTTGTGGTCTGATTTAGTTTTCATTACTATTATAAACATACTGCCTTTAGGTGAGGGTGTTATGGTAGATTACCACACGAAGAAAAAATATCACCCGAGTGGAGTAATCGGTAAACTTCGGCCAGAGAGGGTGATATTTTCCGAGTTTGGCAATGTTTGGTCTCAGAAGGTGATAATTTCGTTGCTACGTTAAAAATATCACCCATTGCTAGGGGTGGGCGGAGCAAAACAAAAACACTGCAAAATATTACTTCCCGAAGAACCAATGATATAACTGGATTATGTAAGAAATTTGCATAAAGTATAATAACAGTTTAAGTATGTTATCATTGAAAAATAAGCTTTAACATCAAAGAATCTTGGGGCAAAATCATTTAACTTTGTGTAGGGGTACATTTTACGCACCCCTAACCCTTTGTAATGTATTTAGGGTTTAATTGTGCATGTAATCTACAACTACAAAAAAACAGTTCATGCTTTAAGTGATATTTTGATATCTACTTTATGTATATATGTTGCATGTGTTTGTTTATGCTTTGTCACAACAATGTGTACTTATGCCAATTTAATGTACTTATGGGTGGTTTTAAGATGTCAGTTATTTTTCAATTGAATTAAGTTTAATTTTTTTACATATTAGACCAATCCATTGAAATGACAAAATGCATTTGTTCCTACTAGTAAATAAAATTAAAACCTTGCTGATACTGATACAGCTGTAGTAATTTACTTTTTTTCACCAACAGCATCTGAGTACAATCTATTTATAGTTTTTTATTTGTGTACGAGCTGACTTTTTATTTGTGTAGGAGCTGACTTAAGTTTGTTTTATGATATGTTTTGTTTTCTTTTGTATCTGACAAGTCACTTATAATCATGTTTTCTAACTAAATGAAAAAAAAAGAAGTGATATACTGTGAGCAATAGGGGGAATATATGAACCCAAAATTAAAGTTTCTCAACTTTTTTAAAAAGTTTTTTCAATTTGAAATAAAGTAAAATTCAATCTGTATATGTCATTAAACTTGAAATCAATGATATTTTTTATAATTGTTGCCCGTTTTCAGAAAACCAGAGTATCATGGTAAAATCTAGCTATCAGTAAAATGCTACCAAAAATGCTAATTTCATGCTAAATTTTTCTTGGAACATAAAAGGGTGCATGCCTCTACCAACCTAATTTTCTACATATAAATGTGCTTCTTTACAAAAGAAATAAACATCAAAAAAGAAAAAGATGATACTGCCTTTAACTCATACATTTAAACAAATCATGACCAATTTGTTCAAATTTGGGTAATTTATTGGCCTAGTTGAAATACCATTTACATGTTTGGAATTTTGAAAATATTCTTTTATATTACTGTTCCTCCAATGAAGCAATTTCTATTTTTGAATATAAAAAGGGAGCAAAATAAGGCCCTAGCTACATATAAAAAAATGCTCTAAATACAGTTTTCTATATCAAATTTGGGTATTTTAGTAATAATAAATGCCAATATACTTACTCTTTGCGACTGTTGCTCATCTTCTTTTTCTTGTCCAGATTTCCTTTTTCAATGTCTTCTATATTTATCTTAAAAAAAAAAAGTCAACAAATATTTTAAGATAAAAAAATAGCTATTAGTTGGGTTGTGATAAAACCAGAAGTCACAATCAATCAAAATTTGCATATTCAAAAAGATTGATCATATGACTTTAAGGCATTGTCAGAATTGCTATGGATTGATGGATTCCTACTTAGCAACTTAATGCTTTCAGTCAGATGGTCCTTGGTGGAATGTTGATTTATTTATGTAACTTGCATACAAGAAGGTTGGTTAAGTTGTTAGGAGACATGGTTAAAGTTGATGTAACTTGGTAATATTGTTTCAAGATGGTGTTAATTAGGTGACAATGGCTATGTTGCTGATTGTTCTTTGTGTAGGGGCTCATTTATACTTCATTGCACGACAGATGGCCAATGTTGCCCGAACATCGCGCGACTACCGCACGATGTTGTACAATTTACCTAAGATTAATAGTTTTTAAAACTGCAACACCCAGTGTCAGTCACGCATCAAATGCTTTGGAAGTATAAATGCACCATAACAGTGCCTTTTTTAAGGACCACAGTGGCCAAACAGTGCAGACTGATTCTGCTGTGAAGTAATTTTGACAGCCAAGTCGTACTACAAAACATTGCAGCAGGGCTGGTTACCAGTGGGTCACTGCATCGAGGGTAATGTGTTAGGAGTTGCTGATTATTCCATGGTGGTAGTTCCTTGCTCTGAAGCACTTGCTGCTTCAATAACAGTTATGTGACTGGTAATATGACTATGGGTTGAGACCATCTACTCATTATATATTTGTTAAGAATCTTATAGAATTTTTGTTTTTGTTTTTTTGCAGTTAGCACCTAACCAAAGCATTATAATTGATATTTATATCTTAATTTGAATTATACAGCAAAACAGCAAGTGTAGATCAAGGGAGATAATCAGAATCCCATGTCTAATTCGTTTATTTATAGAAAATGAACTGACAGTAGCACTATATATCCAAGCCTTCTATAAATGTTGACTTCCTAATGTAATTAAAAACATATCTGTCACAACTTGAACTCTGCCATGATAATACTGATATCACAATAGGTTACAAACTCTAATTCCATATTGCTTCTGTTGTTCATTTTGATAAGACGATTCCTATAATTGTGATTTTTTTTATTGTGACAGAGTTTTCCTTGATTTTTTCTTTGACCACTTGTTAGATATGAGGATGCCATTTCACTAGTTTAACCCCACCACATGTCTCATGTGCCAGTTTCTAGTCATGAATTGTCGTAATAGGTTTGTCTTTGTGTTATATGTTTTGTTACATATTTATTTTTGATAATATTCAGGTAACACGCAAAACACAAAAGTTGTTTTTTTACATACGTTTTTCATTAGGGGCAATTTTGAGTTTTTTCACAAAAAGTGGTATTCCACCCTTTTTGAAGGCTTTGTGGAGACCTGTAGATTTTATAATTCCTTGATTTTCCCATGGTTGGAGTGCAGTCTCACATCTTTTCATGTTCATATCAGTAGAATTCTTTAAAGAATATGATGAACTTTTTATTTGTACATGTTATACAAACCCCATAATGATCTGATAGTTTGGACTGCAATAAAACTTTTCTAGTAGCATTCTCTACACGATTCAAGAAAGCTTTCTCTTTTTCTCTCTTTCCCTGAACAAAATGAGGAGTTGGTGCCAGTGGTCTTGTCTGGCCTGGCAACATTATTTGTGATTCATCTGTAATTAATAAAAACATTGTTGTTTTATGCAAGTAGTTTATTTCTTACTGAGTAACTTGGTGTGGTATTTACATGTTTTTTATAATGTGAAGTATGATGGCAGTTACCTGACATCTGATTACTATTAGTTGACCGGAACCAATCGATGATTGATTAAATAATCTATTATTTAAAAACTGAATAATGCATCAACATTTAGTGTTACCAAAAAAAACATAACCCCTGGATAAGCATATATTACATGTTCCAAAACTTCCGAAATTGATTTTACAACTTTCAGTTCATCACATACAAGGAAAGCCCAAAATATCTGCCAAAAAACTAAATCATTTATGCAACAGTTTCCATAGTGAAATTTAGGACACAGAAATAACCATTCTTGCACACTTAATGTACAAAATGGCCAAAAAAATTCATCTTTTGAATAAATGTTTCATTTTGCTATTTTTAATATTTTTAAAAACATATTGTGTGCACATACAAGAAACAACTTTATTTTTGTGAAAAGACATAATTGGGCATACTACAAAGTGAATTAAAAAATATATTTCATGAATGTGCTCAATGTTTTCAGTTTGAAATATGGTATAATGTCACTGGAAATCTTTCTTTCCAGCTGTTATTCTTGAATAGGCTCAAACATGATGTCAAAATTACATCATAGTACATGTCTTTTACCTCAAATAGTTCGTTCATTATAGTTCATTATTCCCCATTATAACACATTAATTTTGGCCTCGTTTCAGATAGTTAAAAATGCCTTCATTTTTCAGGCCAAAACTAGTCTTAATGCCCCTACTCTTTTGAATAAAATATTTTCATTAAAGTTTCACTAAATTGTGTATACCGGTAAACATGAATACTGTTGTAAAATGTGCAAACTACATGTAAGATCAAAGGAATAAAAACTTACACATTTTCTGCACTAAAAAATTTAAAATGTCTTAAGTTTTTGTGTGATCTTTATCAAAATCGACAAAATAGCATCAAATATTGCCTCAAATTAATAAATTTCTTAGTATTTTCACATTTAAAGCATTTTCTATGGGTTATGTGACCATGGCAGAACTAATTAAGCTAAAAATTCTGTTGGATTTTCTTTTTATAAACATTATTCAATACAAAAAATATAAAATAATATATATTTGCCAATTTTCATTTTTAGCCAAATTCTTGGGCCAAAAATGGGCCTTAACGACCCTCTTCCTTTGTTTAATTTCTATTTAGCAAATGGTTCAGGAGGAGTAGAAAATTAGAAATGGTACTGGTCTCTTTCTCACTGCATAAAGTCAAAAGTGCAGCCAAAAATATTGATTTTCTGGAAAATTAAAATAGGAGGTGCAATACTACCTATATTGATAAAGATTCTGTTAAAATTTGGTTCATTTTTATTGAATGGTTAAGAAGGAGTAGCAGATTAGAAATTGTGCCCACCCCTACCCCCTGTTCAGCATACTGCAAGTCAATTTGCACAAAGAATGTACTGCACTGAATTCCTGGGAAGATAAAATAGGAGGTGCATTACAACATTCATTCATAAAGAAGCTGTGAAATTTTGTCTAATTTCTATTGAGTGATTAAGGATGAGTAGCAGATTACATTACGGTACCCCCTCCCCCTTTATTCACTGCATTTTACAGTCAAAATTGGAGCAATTTCTGGAGTAATAAAATAGGAGGTGAAATACTACATCTTTTGATAAGAATTCTGTTAAAATTTGGTTAATTTTTGTTGAATTGTTAAGAAGGAGTAGGGGATTAGAAATTGTTGCCCCCCCCCATACTGCAAGTCAAATTTGCACAAAGAATGTACTGCACTGAATTCCTGGGAAAATAAAATAGGGATGCATTACATTCATTGGTAAGGAATCTGTGAAAGTTTGTTAAATAGATTAAGGAGGAGTAGCAGATTAGAAATGGTACCCCCCCTTTTTTACTGCAATTTATAAGTAAAAATTCCAGCAAAAATATTGAATTTTGGAAAACTAAAATAGGAGGTGCAACACTACACTTCATAATAAAGAATGTGTGAAAGTTTGGTTAAAAATTTATCAGTGGTTTAATAGTAGTAGTAGATTAGAAAGTGTTACACCGCCACTGTTGATGATGCGGACGCAAGACGACAGAGTGATCCCTATATGTCCCCCTGCTACAAGCAGGCAACACAATAAATTGCATTTTAAATCTTGGTAGATTGAATGTTGGTTGCTTAACGTTCAGTGGCAAATATTTCATGCATATTCAAGACAATAATAAGTTCAACAGTTATCAAAATTAATCAAAGTGGGGGTTAGGTGGAACACAACAGGGCATTTTCTGACTGCCACTGGAAAATTTGAGTGATTGGGAGGGACAAAAAAATTAAGCCTTTTGTAGCAGCATTAGCCTTCTCTTTTTCGAAATCTGCAAAAGGAATCTTTTACCTGCATGGGGCATGGCATTCTCCACATACGTCACTCACTATGGTCCATGACAAGGCTTTCCGTATTATGACATGGCAGCCACAAAAGAGAGGTCTCACCCTCTTTCGCTCCAGCCATGGTGAGCACTTGAGTGCACAGTTTAAAATCTTGATAGCATTAATTGTTTCAACTCAGAAATGTTGTAAAGTACAAATTTTCCCAATAATGCACAGAATAACTTCTGAAATCACAATAATTAAAATTTACCTTGGAATTTATTCTTTTTCTTTACTTTCTGCTTCTTAACCTTCTTCAACTTGTCTTTATTTTCCATGAAAAATTTGACTTTCCTGGGTATTTCTTGGACATCATCATTGATTGGAGCTTCATTTTTATGCTTTTTTTGGTTTCTGAAATTTGAAAATAACTTGTTTGCTATAAAAAATTACTTTATTATGTTTTCTATTAACTAGATACAGACAGAAACAATAAAAACCTTTTTTATCCTTTTTGATGCAAATAATGCTTATTGAGGGTGTAATACAACAACTTATAACAGAACAACATGCAAGAAAAAAATTCTTCCTATTCTAATTGCAACAATACAATTTATTCAGCAGAGATAGCTGAAATAATAGCTTATGTGTATGTAATTCTTACAAGCGCTTTGTTAAAAGGTTGACTAGTGCTTTTGAAAAAACTGATGACACCTGCTGTTTTACAAGGCTGGGAAATTTACAAATATGTATTTATATTGGGAATAACAATGACATTGAAGAACATTAAGAAACATTAAAGTGAATTGTACTAAATAACACTTCCTGGTCTTAAAATGAGACAAAATGATAAAAAAATAAAACGACTTTAAAGCACATACATGTACTACAATTAGTTACACATAAAATATCATAAATGATGGGAGTTATATGTATAATCCATCAAGCATGACCAATTTTTTGTGTATATATGAAAATGAAAAGATATAAGGTAAATGTAAAAGACTGCACTCCATCCACGAGAAAAAAAGTGGGAATTTACAAATCTACTTAGATTAAATTCACTTTAATGTTTCTTAAAGTTCTTTTATGCCACTGCAAATTTAGAGGGTTCAAAAAGGCCTCCAACACTGGTGGAATACCATTCCTTGTGAAAAGCTCTAAATGGTCCCAAATAAAAATTGTTTATACATAAAACAATACTGCTCTTACCTAAATATATTCTAAAAACACAAAGACACACCTATAACGACAACTCCTGACTTGGGATGGGCACAAGAGACATGTGACGGGGTTAAACAAGTTTCTGTGTGTATGAGTGATCCAAAAAAGGGCTGCTTTGACAACATTTAAAGCATAAAAAATGTCAAACACGTGAGCAGCACATTTTTAAGGAAAAACACCAATATGGGAACTTTATAACTTAGCATACTAACCTTATGACTAAGAAGGACGGCAGACCATTAGATGTTCAGCAAAAAAATCAGTTCTTCTTCCTTAAACTGAACAGTGCTTATATCATATTTACGTCTAATAAAATTTGAGATTCTGTTCAATAAATCGAATTTTTTTTCATCTGTAGTCATCAATAGCTCACAAACTAGAGGCATAGAATGCTGAGCTTATATTGCTCACCTGACATTGGGCAAATCAGACACAAACATTAAATGGCCTACATGTATAGTGTCAACATTATGAAGGATCTGTAATAGATGTTTAAATGGCCTACATGTATAGTGTCCACGTTATGAAGGATCGGTAATAGATGTTTCCTGTCAAAAATTATTCCATTTGGCATTATTACTGTATCATCCAATCAGAAATAAGACTCATCAATGGGGGCCATATTTTTGTATAATTGGGACAAAATAAGAAAAATTTGTAAAGTCACTGGTCTGTAAAAATGAGGTCAAGGTCAAATGATTACAAAAAAAATTAAAAGGTAAGTTGTAGACGGAATGTTATTTTTTAACATGTTTAAGGTAGATGACTTAAATATCTAAATTTTAATAGCAAAAATACATGTGCAAAGAACTGACATTTCGTTCACTAATGTTTTTTAAATTTCAGAAAAAAATTAAACCAGCATTTATCATTTTATACAAATGATCAATGGGAATGTGCAGTAAAACAGTGTAAATCTACTATAACAATTATATAGCTACTTCATCAAATGCTGGGTAGCCACCAGGACAATTGAAGCAGCCAATGTCTAGTAGAAATTACATGTCAGACTTGAAGAAAATATAAAGTAGGATCCGTCTAGTAAGATTTTAGGTGCCCTTGGTGAGCCTCAACCTTGATTCAACTGCAAAACTATGTTCTTTTTAACCTCATCACCAATTTAGTTTAAGATCGAGGGAGGTCATTCAGAGTCATTCGGAAAGTGGTCACTCACTACCGATCATTACCATTAATTTTGTTCTAGGTCCACCCTTTCTTCCATTTTTCACTTGATTCATTGTGACAATGTTTGTGGATTTTAGGGAGATTTAAAATGAATAATGTAATAATGTAACAGAGGTGGACTCAAAACATTAAGACAATTCTACCATTTCTAGTTGACTTTATAAAGACAGACCATTATTAGTAAATAAATGTTAACACCAGTTACTGTTTATTATTATTAATTTTTTTACTGATTTTTTTTTAATTTATTCCGTCTACAACTTACCTTTTAATTTTTTTTTGTAAGTTATTACCACCTACAATAGTACAGTTGTAGAAATTCATAGGAAAAAAAAAAGGCAGGCGACGCTAATCCTAGGTACACTAGAGGATACATGATTGAACAACAATAATTGAAGATTGAAGATAACAGAGGAATAATAATAATTTAATACCTGGAAAATATATAGCTTTATACAATAATGTATCTGAAATGGATTTATATTGTGATGAAGGTGCTGATATGAAATTCCTTAAATTCAAAGGCAATGTCTGGCAATGTAATGTCCATCCTTGGGTAGTATATCCCTAAAACTCTGAGTGACTTGTACAGCTGGGATTAAGAAACGCAGGGATATATAACTTGGGTCAATATTTCACAAGCCTCCCCGTTCCATATTACCTGTACATGACTGGATTTATGAGCCATTTCTTTGTTGAAACATAGTCAACTCTTGCCGAGGTGTGATAGAAATGTAACAATAGAACATTTATGAAATGCATATGTTTGTAATGTTTGAGGAATGAATTGGTATAAAATTTAATCGGAAATTCTAACTTTTAATCAATATTTTTTAAGATTTAAGTAGGGTAATAATTCGCTTTTTGTTTAAACTTCGAGGAGATTTGAAATTTTGGTATGTGAACTAAGGACAAGTTAGACATTAAGTTTTAAAAAGGTCATATTTAAAACTTATTTATTTAGAAAGAGTGAATTCCAGTGAGTGCATTAGTAAATTTTTTATTAAAATTTTAAAATTTTATTTTTCGTTAAAAGCAAGGAAAACATTTCCCTTTTTCTGTTATACATTATCGATTGATTAACAAGCGAATTCACAAAAAATGTTGCACTAGAAATGTACCTACTTCTGTTTAAATCAAATTGTAAATTTATTTTTGATTTGAATATTAAATGAGTAACATTTTTCAAATCTACAGACTTTCCTCTTTAATAGGGTATTTTAAAATTATTTTCTCTTGTTTTATTCTTAAGTTATTGCCGAAAACTACAGCGACAGCATAGCTCAATTACGTTATTTATAAGGGAAATACTAGTACATGTAGTTACTAATCCCTGTGCCTTTTTAATCCCAGTTCCATTGCAAACTCCTAAAGTAAACTTGTCCCTCAAAAGTTAACTCATTCCATTGCCAACTCCTAAAGTAAACTCGTCCCACAAAAGTTGTAAACTTGTTCCATTTCAGAGTCGTCCCATTGTAAACTCATCTCACCATAAACTGGCTCCATTTTTTTTTAGATTAGACAATGTCAACCCAGTGGTTGTGAATGGACACAAATCTTGAAGTTCCTTTAAAAATATTTTGGTCAATAATGAACTAGAGAGCTATCATTCCAACTGAATATTTAGGAAAAAAAATGAATTATATTACTGGTCATAAATAGGCATTCCTTTAATGAATACAGCCATGACAGCAGAAAACATTGAGATGCCTATTGACTCATATTTCATGAAAATTTAATACTTTAATAATAATGAACTATAGAGCTATCATAAAGGCTTTTTTTAATTTAAATATAATAATGTTTATAAATACAAAATTACCATTGTTGGATAAATATGGAGAATTTTCACTTGCTGTATGTACATTTCAATTAAGGAGTAACCTCTCATCAGTAGCATTAGAATCAAAACGTGGGAAGTTGAAGACCCAAAAATAGCAAAAGAAGCAATCTTTACCAAAAAATTGAAATGGGAAGCCAAATCCGATGACAGGGACAGCTACTTGGTGAAATACTTCTTGAGGCCTTTCTGTATTTTAGAGTTTTTGAATTTAAAAAAATATTCAGCAAGTTTCTATAAAACATTGTTTGAAAAATGTTATATCAGACAAGTCCGACTACTGGGCTGGTGAATACCCTAAGAGATTCCCGCCTCCAGTAGAGGCATCGACCCAGTGTTTTCAAAATACCAAATTACCAATGTTGAATAAATATGGAGAATTTGATATGCTATATGTACATTTCAAGGAGTAACCTCTCAGCAGTAGCATTAGATTCAAAATGTGGGAAGTCCAAGATCCAATAATAGCAAAAGAAACACTCAAATAATAAGATGCTAAGAAAAATATCAAAAACTGTTTATTACATAGCACAAATTATGAATTATAAAACATCAAATAAAAATAATGCTGAAGTCAGCTTGGATAAGTGTCTATTGATCAGTAAGTCAGTTCTTTAGATTTTGAAAATAATTCCAAGCAGTCAAGAATTCAATTAAATTTGATGAACAAATCAACATCGGGGATTAAATTATAATTAATTTGATTTGAACGAGTTTACAATGGAACGAGTTTGACATGGACAAGTTTACATTAGACCGAGTTTGCATATTTTGGGATACCATTACCTGGCCAAGGTTGCCGATTCTTTCCAGGTACTCTGGCATCCTTCACCAGCAAAATTGACTGCTGAGATATGACTGAAATATTGTTGAAAAAGTAAATACCATGGAGGCAATACCTTGCTAGAATCAAATACTCTCCTTCCCAACTTGTTTTAAGTCCTTATCTGAGATACCCAAAATTTATTATACATGGTCTTATTCATTAGACATATTTATATCCCAGATAGTTTATGTTCAATATTAACAGGTCACGAAGAACAATGCGTATTAATTTACTCAAAGTGGCATTGGCATTCCATAACAGCAATCATTACTGTAGTGTCAGCCCTCCTAGTCCCTACCAGATACATTGGTCTTGTGAAGTAATAGGACAATGAGCACTCCAGCACATGATACCTGGCTGTATAAAAGATGGGGAAAGTCAAAAATTCTAACCTAATTCTCTAGAAGAAATAAATTTCCATTCAGGTAACTGTCAGAACCCACAGACATATATAAAACACTGAAAGGTCATTTTTTACTGTAAACAAATGGCAGCTGAAAATGGGTAATTAATAGTCCAAATTTTTTGTAAGGGGTAATTAATAGTCCCCATTATTTGTTAGGACTTAAGACCAGAAGACACCTGCAAACAATCACATAATCTATCCTTGAAAGTGCACCAAATAGTGAGAACAGGGACGTTGCAAACACAGATTAAGATGGATTTTTACAAAGCAAAATTGTGAGAGCATGATTTACATTGCCGATGCTTTTTTCAGGTTGTTAACCCTGGTTATAAAATCCAAGCATCTGAAATTTAATTCCCCCTCCCCCCTCCAGAAATTTAGTGTTGTCATGCATCAAAAATACATTTTGTAATTTCAATCTTCATAACCACAGCAAATAGTCCAAACCTTATAAATCCTTAAAAATATTCTCCTGAAACTGTAAACTAATCATAATGAAACTATGGTTGAATGGTCCTTATGTATCCCTATAAATATATTACAGCTTAAACTGTTCTTTATGGTGCATACCATTACTAAAAATTAAATTGAAAGAAAAGTATTCAAAAGTGTTCTCCACTGAATCCACTGGACCAATTGAATTGAATCTAATGATCCTGTTTGTCAACAAAGATTGCCTATGGAAAAATTTGCTAAGATCTTGTCTGAAACTGCTCTTCAATGGGAACTTAACTTAATAAAACTGGTTGTTAGGGTGGATGTCCCCTTGTAAAAATTGTTTTTGTTATCCTTTTCCATTATTTAAACTGACCAACATAGCTGATTAATTATTGGAAGATTCACTTGCATATTTTCATGTTTGAAACTGTTTAAAGCCAAATGAAAGTTTGTTTGTTTGTTTGTTTGATTGGGGTTTAACGCCACTTTCAACAATATTTCATTCATATCGCGGCGGTCAGTTTTACTGGTGGAGGAAGCCGGAGTA
>JAULBM010292059.1:0-15603 GCA_032357055.1 Geukensia granosissima | reverse complement strand
TCGGGAAATTTTTCTTCCCGCGACTGGTATTTTTTCGCAAATACCCCTCCCTGTCATGATATATCTGTTTAAAATTCACCATTGTTGATGCATATAGTTCAGTCTTGCATTAAGCACCATTTCTCTGACAAAAAACATCCCTGTACCATTCTTCTTTTTGAATGGCTGAATCATAAAAAAAATCTTTTCCTCTGAAACCTCTTGGACAAATGGAACAATAATTTAAAAGAAGTATTTATGCAAGCTCCTTTCCAAAGTTAGCACATTTTGTCCTGATTGTACAAAGTGAGCAGCAGCCATGGACAACTCTTATTTCTGATTGGCTGATACATTAAAAGTATTATCTATTCTCCTTGGAAACTGCAATGCCAAATGAATTAACTTTTGATTTAGAGCATTTCTGTAAGGTCATGTATAAAGTTTTCTCATTTTTTCTTGATCAGACCAAAAACATGGCCACTATGGAAAATTATTGTTTCTGAATGTCTGATACATTAAATATTTTCTCCTCTGAAACCACTTGGCTGAATGTAACAATATTAGACAGGAAGCATCTATGCAAGGTCTTTTATAAAGTTAAACATCAATCATGGCAACTTTTAGCTATTAAATGTTTGTTTCTGACTGGCCCAATTTTAGATGAGTTTTACAGGCTCAGCATTGTGAGCCTGTACTTTCTCATCGAATGATTAACAGCTATTATTGCTATAAAATATTTTCATATTTTCTTCTTTCTAATCTTCAATGAATTCTTTTCGTCAAAACCTCATCAAAGTTGTGGCAGGTGACACCTTTGTTCCAAGAAAGACCTAATCCTAAGTTACTTATAAAAAGTTCATGTCTGGGATCTTGGAAAAAACTAATCACCACTGTGTATCAGTTATTGCCACTACATACATAATTTAACTCCTTGGAACAAAAGGTACTTTTAAAGCAACTTTAGAAAACAGTTTGATCTAAAAACATAGATATTAGTGTGCTTTGAATACATTTAAACAGACCATGGCAATGAATGGTTGAGAGCCAATAGTCTTTCTGAAAAAGGCAAGCCTTTTGCACTTTTCTTAAACTTCTCATCTCTGATGCCTCTGATTTTTTAAATGTTTAGAAACTCTTGGTCAATTTTATCCTGTTGGGTGTTGGGAGTATAATATCATGTTTTGCATTTTAAATCACACTGCTTACAGCATTCATTACTTTGAATTTCTGTGATATTTTAAGGATTGCCAATATTACAAAATGCAGTTGTTTTCTCTAACAATGAACTGTAAATCAATCAATTTTAAATATATCTGACAGATTAGAAGGAAACAGAGTGGTTTTGATTGAATCTTAAAAGCTTGTTTTACATTTAAATTGTTTTGTTTAGGATTGTTGCATGTCATCAGGTTTGTAAAGGAAATATGGAGACAGAATTAGATGTATTTCAAACTATATACAATTGCTTTAAATTATGTAATAACTTGTCAGTATAGGAAATCGATTTTGATTTCTATGTCAAAATAAACCAAACTTGTGATTTCTGGCACTAACTTAGTTACTCTGTTAAAATTATGAGCAAAGTATAAAAAAACTAAGAAACATCCCAAAATAGACATTTGATGAAGTCCAACTGCTCTTACAGCATTCATCCTTGAGGAGGATGTTCTGTTTGGAGCATTCTTGTCTATTATAGATATCTTTACGTTATCAGATCATAAACAATTGATCTTTACCTTATGATATCAGATCTTTTACAATTGAACAGTACATGGTCTCTTGAGCTTAAATGAATGGAACAACATTGGTGCCACTAACCTCTTTTTGGGTGGATGCAAATTTCTTTGAATATATAAGTAATGTTTAAAACTGCAATGATACCTACTTCTTTCTTTTTGATATGTCATGTTTTTTTTTTTTAATGAAAGTGTTATAAATGGCTGACACATATCAACAGATTAATTTATCATAGGATCCTATTCACCACAAATTTGTTTCAAAAACAGACTTAATTTGATAAAATATCTTTTATAATATTTTGGGAATGCATACCAATGACAGCTATCAATATGTATCAAGGATTATGGTATAAGGTATTAGATAAATTATGTAGACTCTTTGATCACATGGCCAAAAATAAAATATTGTTTCTTTCCCCAATCCTGACCAACTCTGAAAAAACGTTGCGACTTAAATAATGTTATTGTCAAATCTGAATCCAAAATTTTTTTTTAAATTTTCAATTTCTTGCTAGATGAAACTGATGAAGCTAAAATCAATAATTAAGAGAAAAAAATTAAAATTTTACCCTACCTACGTACCCACACCTTGGTAGGGTCTGGTTAGGGGAAACAAACAGTATATTAATTTTGGCCCATTTGCAAAAAAAAAAAAAAGAACAATTCACTTTTATGTGGTAATAGTTTTAGAAAACTTGTTAAATTTCTATATTGTATGGCTGTTGATCATGTCAAAAAACACCAAACATATATATAGGATAATATAATAGTACATCATTATTTCTCCTGTGAGCACTGAGAATTGTTGTTGCCTCAATTTCATCAAGATTACATACATTCTGCTAAATCACAAGAGACCTTTTTTATGCATCAAACAAATAGAAATGTCTGAAATCTGCTGGAAAGTCAATAAAATTATGTCATAACAAGCAAAAAATACAAGAGGAAATTGTTTTATGTTTGATGTCCATGATAACATAATAACCTTTGTTATACAGTTTCCTACAAATAGAATGCTTTGTGATTCTGATAGAGATCTGAATAGTCAGTGTTCCAGTTACAACACACTTTAATCACTGACAAGTCTACAGTAATGTTCAAGTGGTAGAAATGTTTTGAATAAAATATCAGAATAACTGTAATCAGAACCCATTTCTGAAGATTGCCTTTTGTGTTCTGAGTTCCTTTTTTCATACATGTAAATTCATTTCTCTTGTTCTTGGGCATAAGCATTTTTTGTTTATTTAAGTTTGTAGAATGACATTCAGATCAATTGTTCTACATAATTGCTTATAAACCACATTCTATAACAGTGTTAGTTAAGTTTCTTCAATATCTCAAAGCCATTAGTTATTGATGATGCTATTATCGACATATACAGAGCACACAGTGTAGGACTCAACTAAATCAAATATTGTAGAATTGTTAAAGACACCATTATAACATATAGTCTTAATGACATGAATGGAAAATATCAGATATTTTATTAGAATGCAAACCTTTCTGATTCTAAAAGCCAAAGATGATGTTCACCATTTTTCAACAGTTTAGGTTGATTGTTGAATTTTATAATAGTTTCACATGTTGCATTTCTGGACCTCTTACAGCTTCCCTTATGGTATGGACTCTGGTTCATTATTGAAGGGCGTAATTGAACCTGTAAAAGTTTAAATTTGACTGTCATTTGGTGGATAGCTGTCTTGTGGACAATCATGCCACATCTCCTATTTTTAAAAAGAAAAGGCAGCACTTGAAAGATGTGCCATGTGACTATTTGGAGGAATCGCAGCCTTGAAAAGAAGGCAAAAACTAACAAAACACCAGTTAGTTCAATTCCCAATTTTTGTAACCCCAGATGCATCCCTAATTTGTGTGTTTTTGTAAGAGTTGTCTCCCATGTGGGAAGGTATCTCAATATAGCTGTAACGAGAGAAAACCTTAAATATTGCTATTTTTGGCAAAATACACAGAGAGAAAAAAAAATGGTCTGATGGGCATTAATAAATCAAACAAAAAGATTGATTTTTTCTTTTGATTTTTAAATGAAATGAAATTGAAAGAAAATAAAAACCTTAATTTCACTGTTACAGCTATGATGCTTCACCATCCCTAATTGGAGACAACTCTTATAAGTCCAGAGATATGAAATGAGGGAATTAATGAACAGCTTTTAGTTAATAGGCTTTCTTACTGTTACACATTCCTGTTATGAACCTTGCACAGCTTCTTAATTTCTGCAAACATAAAGGACACAAAACATGTAGTTAGAACCCATATTTTACAAGGCTATTGTAAAAATTTGCAAGAATAAAAACATCTATTAATTTCTGAATTTACAGTTCTAACAATCAGAGAATAAAAGAAGAGATATTTTGTTAATTAAAACACCATTTATATAACAATTAATTCATGATCTATGAGTCATCCTAACAGCTATTTAATTGCCATTCACATTATTACAGAAATGGGTCATTGAGACATTTACGTGGAATTCTCAAAGTGGATTCACTGAATGAATGTGATTATGGATGTTATAGTTTCAGAGTAGGTGTTCTTATTTACCGCCTTCAATATATTTTTTTTATTTCTAATTTTGTATTGTAAAATGAAATACAAATTGATTTTTTCTGAAGAAATGAAAAACAGTTTTTATTATTGACCTTATTGAGCATCCAATGATAAAAACTTGACAGGTGGTTAGGTCAATACTGTATTTTTGGCCTTCATATACTTTAGAGGACCTAGCACTATGTGGCACATTCTGTTCTTACCCCTTAACCCAGCCCTAACCCAAACCTTAACCCTAATCACTACACTAACCAAATTTAACCCACTAACCTTTAAGAACCAGGTCCCTAGTTAAATGAAGGCCTTTTGTTTCAGTGTTGCTTTATGGTATCGTTGATAATCACTAAAATTAATGGAAGTCAAGAGTCAAGAATCAGAGAATAAAAGAAGAGATATTTTGATAATTAAAACACCATTTATATAACAATTTATTAATGATCTTTGAGTCACCCTAACAGCTATTTAATTGCCATTCACATTTTTACATAAATGGATCTTGACACATTATGAAAAAAATCTTCATTCCATAGAAAACTGCTATATGGTGAGATTGGGTACTTTGAGGAGTTAGGGTCATCTGCCAGTATAGTTCCATTGAAGTTTTGGAATAGCAGATTTTACCTATGTACTAATATACATAGTATGATATTTATACATATTCTTCCATTGAATTTTTCTTTAACTGCAACATCACAGAACAAAGAGATGCAGATGATTTTCTTGTTCTATTGTATCTGATATGCTAGAGAAATCTGGCAGCTGTATACACCTGTACAAGATCAGAGACATTCCTACAGGTGTAAATATTGTTATTGGCAATGTTATTATGGGTTATTATAGTAATTGTTTTATTGTCTCTGATGTGACATCATATTGATCAGATGTTCATTGTTATATAGAACAACATGATGTTTAGGAAACATTAACCCAGTTTGTTATGGTCAACTTAATTTGATAGCATACCTTAGTTTTGTATTCAGGGTGATTTTGATATCATACCATAAACTTTTGTTTTGTATTAAGGGTACCATATTTCTCTTATTACATTTAAAATAGAAATTTAAGATCAGCCAAATCCAGAATTTTACCAAATCTGGTTTAAAGCATTTTATGTTTCTGTAGTTTAGGATTGCCAGAATAAAGAATTCTGATTCTTCTCCTCTTAATAAATTGCTATCAAATATCAATGTTTTCTAAGACTTTTCTGTTCCAGAATATTGAAAACTTTGCAACAGCTGCATTTCAAGTGAAGAGCTGAAGAATTTCAAAGGCGCTTGTCTCGGAAAAAAAAATTGCATATAAACCTTACTGCAATATATATATGAGGTTCAAGATCTTAACATTCGATTTCACACCTGAATGAATTTGTTACTTATAGACATAGTTCAAATTGTCAACGCACGGAAGAAGTTCATAAGTTGAATGAAATATTTGCGAAGTTTATTAATTATATACTTTATTTATATTTTTCCATCTTTCATGGGTATTGTTACATAATCTCTTAGACTTCTATAATTTTCCCGGTTTATGTAGCATTGTCAATTATGATGATCCGATACCTAATAATATATATGGTATATATATATACCACATAAGTATTTTTTTCGAAGACAAGTGCATATGTCTTTTTTTTCTGCAATTTTCCTTTAAGAAAAAATTAAATACCCTCAACAATGTGTATTTTTTTCTCAGAATTTACAATAAATCAAAAAATGGAAATTTTATGAGAAGCAGCTGATCATCGCAAAAATGTATTTCTCTTGTTTTAGTCACCTTGTTAATGTATCTTTTCTAATTTTTTAGTCAGCTAATATCTGAATTTAGATATTCTATACTTTGTATCTCCCAGCTAATATCTGAATTTAGATATTCTATACTTTGTATCTCCCAGAAATTATCTTTCATGATCTTAAAATCAATTTCAAAAAACAAAGTTCTTGACATTACAATATCATGTGGTTTCAAATTACATTTTGTCTAGCAGTTCTATGTTAGCTCTGCAGGTAAACTGACAGACTGTAAAATATTTTTGTCTAATTAGTTTGGCTTTATTTCAAAATCTTTTACAGTAAATAAGCTTCTGTTGCTCTTAAAAAAACTTAACATCTTTCTATCAGGCCATGTCAAATTAATTTGTTAATGTTCATTCCTGTGTGAACCATCTCTAAAGTGGTTCCTGAAGTGCATGATATATGATGCAGAACTTTGTTTTGTTCTTACAGGGATCCATTGGTATTTTAAGATTTATTCAAGACATTGAAATCATAATCTATCATATTTAAAAAAAAATGAATTAAGGATAAAGAGAATGTACAAGTGTTTAGAGTACTTAAAGTTCAGACTACTAAATAAAAATATTTATATACGTGTGCAAAGCAGTAGGTGCAGTAAGGACTTTATTTTGCCTAGATAATAAAGTTTTTTAAACACACTCAATTTTCTTCTTACTATACTTCTTTGGTGTGAAAATGGATCAGAATTTTTTAAATGTAAATGCAAAGTATTAAAGATTGTCAGTGTAGAATATTTCCAGATAAAAAAAAAACATTCAAAATTAAGCCCACCTTACTTAAAGAAAACACACAGATTTGGCTTTATTGTACCTATTATGATGTCATGGATTTTTATAATGCCATTTTTTTCAGTGGGATCTCATCCTTCATGCAGACATAAAAGAAACTCTCAAAATTGTTGAAAATTTAGGCCATTTCAGCCCCTTACTTTTTGTAGAAATGTTTCACATCTTTATACTCCAGTAAATATTTAAAAACAAAAACTTGTTTAGTTTGCATAATAACAGGAAATCATTTAAAAAAAGTATTCTGCATCTAACTTGAAATATTTATACATTGATTTAATTTAAGACTTGGCCATGTCTTACATCAAGTTCACCTAGAGTGTTTATTAATGCCAGAAAAACATCTGCTCATCTTCATTGATAAAATTACCTGCTGACACAAATATGAAAAGAAAAAAAGCAATATTTATGAGGGTTAATGGGTCTCCTCATTTCTATGAGAAGCTGAAGACAGTTTAAAAAAAGAGTTCTCCAAAAAGAACTACAACAAGGCTGAAATTCTTCCCCTTATGAGGAGCTGGAAATTGCTTTAATGGATTATATCATATTTATTGCCTATGCTTGTCAAAACAGTTTGACTAACAGGATGTTTAAAAGATTTTGGTTAATAACAAAATGTTTACTGTGTAGACTCCAAATTTAATAATAGCTATATTATTTTAAAGCAGGATTTGGAAAACAGCATATATGAACAAAGGCATGTTTATATTGGAGAGTTACGAAAATGAACATTATGATAAGTGTGGACTCATTAATAATATGAGAGACACAATGCAGCTAACTAGATTGTCCCCCGTCTCAATTCCTCCTTTAAGATTTGTAGACACTTAATTTTCCCCCAGAAAAATGGGTGCATAGTCATATTTCCCCCACAAAATCATCTGGGAAAAATGGGGTATATACGAAACTTAAATCCAACTAATTTTGGCTCATAAATATTCCTCCTTCTGTAATTTTGTTGATTTTGAGAAATAATGCATTCAAATTTAAGGATTTGCATTTATGACAGAATCAATAATTCCAAGATCCAGCAATATCAGTGTGATCACCATTTTGGAAGAATTACATATCCAAATGAAATCATGGTCATTGTCTCTATACATCCCTTCAAATGAAGGATTTTATGTTGCCTTGAACAACTTTATTCAACCAATAGATCATTCATCATGTCAAATTAATTTACTGTACCCTGTCTTCAACTAGACTGTTAAAAGAAGAGCACTCAAATCTGAACGTAAAACAACCATTTTAAAAAAGAAAATTGAAATTACTTGAGATATTTTGCATACAGTATGTGTGAAATTACAGAACATTTTAAGTGGATTTTATGAAAGTGTGTGGGAGTTCTTGTAAGTTAATAATTGCATGAGTCTCATGCCCAATGCCCAATGTTTGAGAGTTCTTGTTGTAAGTTCATAAATTGCATAAGTCTCATGTCCAGTGTGTGAGAGTTCTAGTTGTAAGTTCATAAATTGCACACAAGTCAAGTGCCCAGCCTGGGAGAGTTCTTGTTGTACATGTAAGTTCATAATTGCACGAGTCTCAATCCCAATGTGTGAGAATTCTTGTTGTAAGTTCATACATGTAATTGCATGAGTCGTATGTCCAATATTTGAGATTTCTTTTTGGTAGTTCATAATTCCACGAGTCAAGTGCCCAATGTGTGAGACTTCTTGTTTTAAGTTCAAAAATTGAATGAGTCTTGTGCCCAATTTTTTAGAGTTTTTGTTGGTAGTTCATGAATTGCATGAGTCTTGTGCAGAATGTGTGAGAGTTTTTGAGTTCATAATTGCACATGTCTAGTGCCCCATGTGTGAGAGTTAATGTCAGTGGAATATATGTAAATATATTATATTTATAATAATCAGTGGATATGGATTGTTTATGAAAATTTACATTGGATAATCTGTGGTGTGTTATTCATGTTGGGAAACATGATTTTGGGATGGATACAAAATCTTAAAATAACTATACTGTTTGTATTTGTACGGGGGGGTGGGGGGGGGTGGGGGGGATTTTGCATTAAAGACAAGACTTAAAACATCAGAAAGTCAGTAGACTGAAAATTTGCATACTTAACAATCCTTTTGTCATAATGAGATCTCTGATATTGTACTTACACATAAGTCTATCAAAGAAACCATTCACTTTTATCATTCAATAATATGTGCACCAAATCACGCTAAAGAAGGAGGGAGATTATAGAATAACAAGTTAATGGGAACATATGCTCATCTAATCAGTTTGTTTAACAATGTGTTACAAATAAGTATTTTCTGAAAGAATTTGTTTTTCTAGAGAAAATCATTTAAAAAATCTGTTATTTTTCAGACAAAACTTAATAATGACCTTGTTTAAAAGTTAGGGTTGTGGAGTGATAGGTAAAATGAGGTGGGGAATTCTTTGGCTTTCCAAACAAGTGTAATATAGCTATATTCTTTGAACACTTCATTGTTTCACCTTATAATTACAAATGGGGTTTAGACAATTTATTTCACATTGTGCCAGAGGTTTTCAAGAAAAGGCTATTTTAAACAATACCAAAATTTCTGTCTAGTTTTAATATCTCACATTTGACTTCCTGTTGGTCAAAGTTTGTTTCCCAGAATTGAAGTTATTAGAATAATCCCCTTGCAGTGGCATTACAACCCTGTAGATTACAAATGTTGTCTCACTGTTGTAAATTTCATTAATCTAATAAGGGGCATCATTTTGAAAAAGGAAGTAACCTGTATAATTCCAAAATATACAATAAGGCAAATTGGAATCTAACAGCAACCCCCAAAGGTTAGACCTTATCAACTTGTATAGTGTAGTAAAAATTTTTGGTTTTTTTCAGGGGAGTGATCAATTTGTTAAACAGAACCTATGTAATACAGCCATTGATTGGTGGTGATGAGGGGGTAAGTTGTTATAATGTTATATAGTATCTGATTGGTAGAGTTGAGAAAATAAGTTATTTATAATACAGCCTCTGATTGGATGAGTTGGAGGTGTACAAAGTTGTGATGTTATATGGCCTCTTTGTGGTGGTCACTGTAGATAGGAAAAGTTTAAACAGTGTCAGTTTGGTTGTGATGAGGGTGGTTGTATGGATATTTGATTGGTCAAGATGAAGAAAATGCAATAAATTATTTTGTTATGTTCATGTATAGTGTATCTAGATTTAAGTTGCTAACACAAAAAAAATATTTTGTACATATAATAACTACCCATAAGTCATTATGCAATAGGGATTCTCTACACTAATTTGTGAACATATATTTTCTTTCAGATTCACCATCCACATGTTGTATTCAAAGCCTCCACGTCTGAAACTGAAACTTGTGGTATGTAATAAGACCTCATATTAAGTTTTATTTACACATCAGGTTCTAGATCGTCTTTGCAGCTAAAACATCTTGATGTGATTTTCATATGAAATTATCATGTTTTTACATTATTGAAGCAAAAAAAATTTCTACAGAGTCCACATGAATTTTACATGAATATTGAAAATTATTTAAAGTGAATATCACATAGAAATCATGTTAATTACATTAGAAATTCATGTTAAATTACATTTGGAATTCATGTCATACTTTTGCCTGTGTATTTGAACTTTCTCGGTACCTACAACAAATAAATATCAATACTTGTATTACTCGAGTGTTTCCAACAGATTGATTGTTGCATCTTCTTCTGGCACTTAAATGGAATCTCGGGGAAGAAAACTGAAAAGTTAGAGATATAGTTTCAATCTCAATCTTATTTGTACAAACTAAAAACAGAAAGATTACCAACTTTTGCAAGCATTTGTTGTCTGTAGTGCATTTACTGAGGATAAAATCTCTATATTCTACTCGTATGATTCTGGTGAAAAGTTTCACAAAAGTCTTCAGACTTACAATTACTCATAAGTCCTGTATTAGGTATGTAAGTTTGGACCTCTCAAAACCCTCACAAACTTTTGTAAAACGTTTGCCTGTATTTTTGTGAGCAAACTTCCAGAATTCTAATCTGTTGATTCATTTTTACAGGAAATAATGTTGGTCAGTGGAGAACCTTTCAGGAATTACATCGAGGAGAATTCATTAGGAGGGTCAAGGCCATGAAGGCCAAGAAACAGGTATACTGAGACTGTTCATTAGTCCAAAAAATAAGTTTGTTACCTAGTGCATAAAATTTCCGACAGATTAGGAAGGTTTCTGGCATCCCCACCAACATAGTAAGATGGCGGCCCTTGCCGAAACTTAATTTATATGGAATCCTATAGTTAGCCAATGATTGCAAGTAAAAAAATGGTGTAAGGATTTTTTTTAACAAAAATAGGGAGGGGAGGGTCGCTGGAAACACAAATCAAGTTTTCAATGCTTGCTTACAGTATTTCTAGCAGGAAATTAATTTTTCATTCAATTTTCAATCTCTGAAACAGAGTCTCCTAGCTTCCAGTAAAACCTCCAGTAGTCGATGCTGCCATATGTGATTATGCCATTTTGTGAGCTTCCTGTCATGAAAGTCATACCTGCTTGTGACGCAATAATTTCTTGACATTAAATCTATTTTGACGGCACAATCAAGGCAAGCAATGTCAGAACATCAATGGCAGAAATGTATATGTCTGACAAAGGAAGTTTCAGAGATTGTTCAATTATTTGATATGAAGATAATCTTTTATTCTGTTTTTATGCCCTTGCCTTTAGGCGACACAGGCATTAGGTTTTTACCCCTGTCAGTCTGTAATTCCATACCTCAATCAATTTTCCACAAAGATTTCTCTGCTTTTGTATGTTGGATTGATTTGGTATTTTGGTCAATCAGGGGGGTTGTACTTGGTCTCTCCTTTCCAGGTCCCACTTTTGTCTATTTCTGTTTGCCTGGACGCATTCACTCAATGTTCATTATAAAAAAAACCATATGGTTATTCAAAATAAATGGTGCTTCAAATTCATAATGTGTAGATTTCAGTATCAGGAGCTTATTCATTGCTCTTCATTCTAATGGCATATTTTTCAACTTTAGTTTACAAATGAATATTTTACATTATGTGACCTTGTAAGAGCATGCCCTCCTTAACCGTTGAAAGGATTTCAGTGAAGCTTCACATGAATTTAGACATAAAGTTTAGATTTGAATATAGGAAGCCAATTCATTGCACTTCATTCCAAGAAATGCTTCTAAATTAAGATACACTGAAGATATGAATGTCCTATTTCAGTTGCATATCATAATTAGTTTCATTCCTGATATGTAGATGTGCACCTGAAAATGGTTTTCATTTTAGATAATTTTTGTATTAAATTTATATTATTTACACATATGACAATCAAGATGCCCATACTGATGGGCTCTAATGTATGCCCAATGATTAAGTAAATCCAGATCACACCTGACATTAAATATTTTATAAGCTCATTATTCAAAAGTTGATTACAAATTAATGCCATAAATAAGAATTTTTATTAGAACAAGAATTATAGAAAAGACGATTTTCCTCTTTGTTTCAGATGCACAGCAATGAAGGTGATCACACTGAAAAACATTTAAAGTTGGCATTGGTCTTTGATAATTCTGTGGTAAGTCTATATTTCAGTATAAGGATACTTTTCATGTCAAAATAGATCTGTTCTTAGTACAGAAAATTCAGTACATGTATATGTATTATGTTACAAATAAACTTATTGTAAACATGGATATTTTCAGGAGACTTAGCTTGTGGAAACAAATTTTGGGAAATCTTTATATCTCTACCAATACTTATACAAATTTTAGATTTGCATGGTGTCCATATCTCCCAAAACTAAAAAACACAAAATAAACCAACATTTCCACCACACAAAAATTTACAAATTTACACTTACAGAAAATGAGGATTTCCAAGTAAATTACCTCTTCTCTGAATAAAAATGTCCAGTCATTTCTTTGACCTTAGTAAAAATCATTTTCTCATGTTTCCAACAGATATTGAGACATATTTTAAAATTCATCCTGAAAAATTTCAATACATTTAAAAGAAAGAATACGGAATAAATTCCAGAATGACACAATCCACATCTTTCATATGCTCCTAACAAATGTTCAAAACCAAATTTACTGCATATAAAGTGCTTTTCTGGATTTAACTTCATCAGACACACTTAGGGTCAATAAATAGGAAGATCTTTCAACAACTTGTATGAATTCCTAGTTACATTCATGGATCAAATGAAATTTTATACATTTACTGATATTGTAACAGTTGATTAAGTTTCCCAAACAGAGAATGTTCCTATAAAAAAATAACATAACATGGAACTAAATTGACTTGTACATTGTGCAGACATTATGGCAACAGACTAATAAGGTATTAGACATTTTGGGGGAAAACGTCTAATTTTAGGCAGTAACCAGATATACCTACATTTATTTAAATATTTGTTTTCAGTATTCCAAATTGAATCTGTCTCATAAAGAAATGGTGAGCTTTGCCTTACAGACTGCCAATATGGTGGATTTGGTAAGTACAAAATACACTGGTACTCTCTAATTTTTAGTTTGATAGGAACAATAATAGTGGAATTTTGTGATACCATGTGTTGTAGGCATTTTGTGTTCTAATTTGGTACTATAAGTTTTTTTGCTAAAAAGATCAATTTACTGGAATGATAGATTTTGCAATGTAGATACAAAGACCTATGCAAAGAATATCTTTTTAATAAAAGCTTCAGACTGAAAAAAATAACCAAACATCAATTCATTGATAATACCAAATTCTCAAAACTTGCCAAAAAATACTGTATTGTGAATGATTTATAAACAATAAGCATTGATGAATTCTTTGACAACTGATTCAAACTTCAATATTAAAAAACAAAGATTAAAATTTTATTTTAAAAAATCACATTTTTAAATAGTTGCCTAAAATTGCCAAATTAAACAGTTATTCCTGAAACAAGATATAGTGTGTATACATGCTGGACCAAACAAACATTTGTGACAATACGAAACAAACAATACAATAAAAAATGGATAAATTCAGTATCATTTAAAGAAAGAATATGGAATACTTGTATATGTAAGAAATACATGATCCATGCCTTACATCAGATTATAACAAATATTCCAAGGCCAAATTTAACTGCTTGTTAATTGATTTTCTTGATTACCTTCATCAGACATGCTATGGGAAAAATGAGAAAAATCAGTCAAACTTTATTAATTTCTGATTTCATTCATGGACCAAATGATATAAACTGAACATTTATAAGGACAGATATAGACAGGATTCAGAATGTAACAGTATAATGTACAACTGGATTGAAAGTTACTGCTCACTGCAAGCAAAAAAGTGTCATTCAACACTCCTTCAATATCGGTAATATGAACAAAATGGAACACCACTAAATCATACAATGTACAAGCAATAGTATTCCCAGATTGCAGTTTTCACAGATTCACTCTTTTGCATATGTTCTTGGTTTCTATTTTTCACAAATACTGTTTATTTCTATGAAATATCTATTTACATTTTGTCATTGGCATATTTATATTTTCACATGAAAATTCAGACCACGAAGATAGCCAAAACTAATACACATCAAATATTACTTCTTTTTGCAAACATCAAGCAAGGAAGTGTTTTTCTGAGGATATTGTTTCTGGAGATCTACAGATAACAAATGGGAAAAAAAAACTTTTGAAGATCTAAAAATTCTAAAATTCTATCTTTACTTGAGGAAAATATTAACATTGTGAATATGTTGTGTATATTTTACAGTATAGCCAAGATGTAGGAATACGGACACCAGTCACCTACTTAGAATACTGGAATACTGGGGATAAAATGGCCGTGTCGCCACACCTTAGGGAACTCCTGAAATCTTTCCTCATGTTTAAACAGTTCCATCTGATGAACATTGAACATCATTCGGCTCACTTTATCACGTATGTAATTTTATCTCTAAGTTTCAATGGATGCATCTTAAATTTATAAAAGGAGTTTTTTGTATGGAGATTTCAAATGACTAAGAATTTGTTGTACTTTTTCAAAGAAATTTAATTTCAAATTATTGCAGTCTGATATTGGATTGTAAGAATTTGCTTTAATTTGTTGAATTCAATAATTCCATTGTCCTGAATATGTATGAAAATAAGGACACAGGACATCAAGCAACCAACAATTTTTCACTTACAATTCCAAACTTTCGAAAGGTTAAGCATTGTGATATTTTTAAATGACTGTAATAATTTTGTGGTCCTATTATGTTACGGGCATGTTGGCATCATCATTGCCCTTGTAATCCGTAGACAGTACGGTTTCTGTTTAGTTACTTTTGTTCTATTGTTTGGATCCATTTTTCATTCATTGTAATACACCCGATGGAACAAACAACTTGTTTATACTGTGAATAATTGATTTTATAAAATGATTTATGTTTTTCAGACATAATCGATTAGAAGATAATTCAGTAGGATTGGCAATACCTGACAGTATATGTACTAACAGAGCTGTGGGGGTCAATAGGGTATGTTAAGGGTATTCTATTTGGTCAGTACAAGACAGTATATGTACCGTAATTACTCTAATTTTTCGACACTGAAAAACACCAGTTTTTCTTGAATTATGCAAAAGTGTCGAAAAATAAGGATTTTGAAAAAATTTGGGCAGGTTTCAGACCAGATGACTATGATCGGTAAGTATTTTGTGTGCAAGCATCAGGTTCAAGTCAATAATGAGAGTTTGCAAGTCTGTGGTAAGTTTATCTGCTTCCACATTGTGAA
>JAULBM010292048.1:3559-15604 GCA_032357055.1 Geukensia granosissima | reverse complement strand
GAAAAATCTTCTCCTCTGAAACCGCTCAGCCAATTTTGACCAAACTTTGATAGGATGGTCTTTGGGTGGTCCTCTTTTCAAATTGTGTCCGACGACACCGATCGTAAAACAAAATGGCTGCCAGGCCAAAAATTGAAAAAAGGGGGGGATGAGATTTGAAAAATTTTCTCCTCTGAATGTATTGATCCAATCTTAGCAAAACTTCTCTGAAGTGGTCCTTGGGTGGTCCTTTCCTAAAATTATGTCCAAAGACCCCGACCTTCAAACAAAATGGCCGCCAGGCTTAAATAGAAAAAGGGGGGATGAATTTCAAAAATCTTCTGCTAAGAAACCACTGTGGAGATTTTAACCAAACTTTGCAGAAATGTTAAGCAGGTGGTCCTTTACCAGATTGATGTTTTTCTTGCCGATCGGAAATTTAAAATGCCCCCGTGGCAAAACTTAATTTAACATTAAACCCTATGGGAATTTCATGTTTTCATCTTCTTATTTGAAATTACAGTAGAGATTTTACCCAAACTTTGCAGAAATGTTAAGCAGGTAGTCCTTTACCAGATTTGTGTTTTTTTTTGTGCCGATCGGAAATAATAATAAGGCCGCCACGGTGAAACTAAATTTAATATTTAACCCTATGGGAATTTCATGTTTTCATCTTCTTCTCTAAAACTACTGTAGAGATTTTAACCAAATTTTGACGAAATGTTAATCAGTTGATCCTTTACCAGATTTGTGGTTTTTTTTTGCCCATCAGAAATTCAAAATGGCCGCCATGACAAAACTTAGGTTAACATTGAACTCTATGCGAATTAAACATATACATCTTCTGCTCTGAAACCATTAAACAGATTTTAACCAAAGTAAGCAGGAATGTCCAGCAGATGGTCCTTTACCAAATTTTTGTTTTTTGTGCCATCATATTACGGTGCATACGTAGTTCCTTAGAAAACAACACATGGAACTTAACATGTCATGAATGATCCCTATATTTTTCTCACAATGTGTTCTGGTTGGTTCATGATAATCAGTTAGTCCTTTGCAATCATATGAAATTGCAAATATGCAGACAGTGTAACAAAAAAAGTTTGCCAGGTGAGCGATTACAGGCTCCGTGGAGCCTCTGGTTAAAATACCATTTTGATAGGGTACTTATCACTTTATGTTGAAGGAAAAACACTTTGAGAATGATTTATATAATCTGTACTGTACAAAACATGTTTAGTATATTAAATAAATTAAATGTTCCGCCGCCTACAATTTTACCTTTTATCCTATAATTAATTGAAATTATTCAGTTTAATAATACATTCATTTGTGTAATACTTTTATTTGTAGGTAATATACGGGCACCTTGTCCCGAAGGACAGAAGAAATGCGACAGTGGAAACTGCATAGGACAAGCTGAACACTGCAGTTCACAAGTAGAATTTTCAGGCGGTTCTGCTGATTCAGATTGTTCTAGTCCTTCGTTATCGTCATCAAGAACAGAAATGTCTAAATCTACTCCTTATTTGACAGTACTGCCATTAAATGTTAAAACATTTAGGATATTTCCAACGAATGATGTTGTAAGCTTGCAGACAGATGCTCTACCTCCAAAACAATGGACATCATCTAGTTTTATAAATTTGACGGATTACAAAAAAGCTCCTAGTGTTCAGGTGACAAATAACACGCAAGCAATTAGTGCAATGCACAAAACATCATCAAGAAACATATATGTTTCTAGGCAGCTTGAAACTATATCGGCATCATCAGCATATGATTTAATCAGTACTACGCCTTCTACTGGACAAACTCCTAAAGACGAAAATAAACCGAGTAAGTATTTCCCTTTTTTAGTAATTGTGCTCACCACGCTTCGTCCTCCCGTCGTCCGCAGGTAGTTTTAGATGCAGTTCATAAAAATATGGTCAATCATAAAATTGCAATATGAAAATGAAAATATATTGGGTAAATGTCAGAGAGACTGCATCTTATCCACGAAAAAACAGAGGAATTTACAAATCTGGAGGTCTCCAACAAGCCTATAACAAGGGTGGAATACCACCATGACCATCAAGTTACGCTGATCATTTATATTAATCTAATCTGCGCGATCGCCTGTGAAATACCTTTTGATTAAATGTTTGAAAGACATTTTATGAATGAATCAGTTGATGACAATAAAAACCAAAATAAAAATCTGTTGGCACTGAAAAGGAAATTAAATTTCAAGTTTGCTACCTATGAAGTATAAAATCTCAAGAAAACAAAAGAGTGTCACAACGATTCTTGTCGTTAGATTAGTTTTTCGAATTTATATATTATTGTACCGTTGAAATGACGAAAAGCCTTTTTCATGAGCATTCAACAAACCAATTGTTGGACACGGATTATTAGGTAAGCGGACTCGGCGTAGGTTCCCTTCTTAGTTGAAAATTCCT
This sequence comes from Geukensia granosissima, assembly GCA_032357055.1. NCBI lineage: Eukaryota > Metazoa > Mollusca > Bivalvia > Mytilida > Mytilidae > Geukensia > Geukensia granosissima. The sequence continues at coordinate 13,181 of JAULBM010292048.1, read as the reverse complement.
TGAGTTTGTCTAAAGATTCCCCACCAACTTTTTATTTGTTATGCCTCTATTACACCACAGCCTAGATACACTTCGAATGTTTCATCTGTTTTCCAGATTCAGAGTAAAATATAAGGATATACTACGACCCCTTACTCATTTTGCTCAGGCAAACTAGCTCTAGGTTCCGCAATTAAAAAAAAAATTAACGCTTTTAAATACATGTTTAACCTTACTGTTTTGAATTAAATAAAGCACATAGCATTTTATCCAACAATTTGATTAATAAGCTCGTTATAATATATATACTGTGCAAACACCTGGTATGTAAAAGAAAGAATTTGGAATATATGCCAGAAAAACATGATCCAAATCTCAATACGTTTATAAAAAATATCCAAAAGCCAAATTTAACTGCGTTTAAAACGCTTTTCTGGATTTATCTTAATCAGAAAAAGGAAGATAGGTAAAACTTGATCAGATAATTAAAACTTTATAAATTTCTACTTATATTCGTGGACCAAAAAATATAGAGTTCATGATGTAATGAATGCCGATCAGCCAAATATAAAGATAACGCTCATAGAATTTTCCATGTTGGAAAGGTGTAAAAGGAATTCGAAGATACCAAAGGGGCAGACAAAAAGTCGTTAAGTCGGAAGACAGACAAGACCATGGCCAACAAAATGAAATGAAAGACAAACATAGAACACACATCTTTACACTAAAAACTAAAGCTGGAGTAACACAAACCCTACAAAAACCAGGGTGAGTTCAGGTAAATCATATCTTTAAAAGACACATTCTAATATTCGACAATAAATGAGAGCATACAACTCGAGCACGGGTGAGGGTTCTACGACCTCCATACAACTCTAGAGGAAAACTTCGTCAGAATATTTAAAAGAGAGAATATGGAGTGTTTGCCAGAGAGACACGATCGTTTATCAAAAATATTCAAAAGCAAAATTTATCTGCGAGTTAACTGCTTTTTTGGATGTTCATATTATTCGGCGAAACAGTTTTAACTGACAAATTTTAAACATGATGCCGCGTATTCAGGTGTGATCTCTTGTGGGACAGAGGTAATAATCTATGTAAATTCATTATACGTTTCAGAATTATTTGAAATTAAATTATAATTTCTACTCAGTCCCAATAACAACTTTTAATCTACAATAAATGATGAACATTATGTGCATGATGTTTTTATTTTGGAATTTATCACATATTGTTATTTAAGCCAGTTTTCAATAGAGTATCGTTTAAAGGCATGCTTATTTATTTTACGTGTAGAATCCTTAATATTTATTGTGATTGAGTAGATCGTTTTTCTACACTCAGTGAATTCCACGCTCGTATAAAGGAAGGAAATAATTATTTATAAAATGTCTAAAGCGGCATCTTGGAATTCTTAATTTTGGGCTATTTCTAAGATTGTATAGTCTATATCAATATTGTTCGATTATTCAGACAAGCGCTCTGTTAAATATTCTGGTGATTTTACGTAATGATTCTTATGCATAAGTGAAAATTTTCTTTTATTTCGTCTAATCCTAAGGCTAACCAACCCAGTTTCGAAAAATAACGATTATTTTGCAGCTTCTAATTGAAGCCGCTCTAGTTCTCTGCGTTACGACAAGTACACCCATCACATAATTCACATGCATTCTCAACCAAAGGGAGAAAAATGTAAAGTATATTTTATTTAGGTTCTGCCTACTCAGGATGTATTTTAATTTCCTTAGTACATATATTTGTCTTGCACTGCGGCTAAATTATCGATGTGAGCTGTCCCATTTACAGTCACTCGAAAACGGTAATCCTAGATGTTTAATCTTTTGAACCATCTAAATTGATCATCAAATCTAAGATCTAAAAACGAGTCGTCTCTTTGAAATGGGAAAAATCGTGAATTCGCTCTTTTGGGAATTGATTAATATAAATCAGCCATTGTTTGGCCCAATAATCAAATACTTCGAGATCGGTGTTAAGACGTCTTTCAATTTCTGTTTTATTCTCTGACGAGTACATTTAAGAACTGTCAGCAGCAAATATTCTCACTAAACATTCTATATTATCAGCAATAGCATTAATATATAAAGGAAACTTTAGAGGTCTTGTGGAACAACCGTTTTTAAAATGCCAACTATAGACTGAATGATTAATAACAACTTTATGTTGTGTATTAGGTAGATAGCTTTCTATCCATTTTGGTAGTCAACTATCAATACCGTAAGATTTAATTTTCACAATAAACCTTTTTGTGCCAAATTCTGTCAAAGGCCATATCGATATCAAAGAAGGCAAAGCAAGATAATTCCTATGCAGACTCCAAGGCTAACCAAACTTAATGGTACAGTGCAATCAAATGATGGTTAGTTTAGTCACCGGTTATGATTACTACGTCATTGTTAAACTAACAATTAATTATAAGTAGCATTACTGCAAACACCGGGTATGGCGTTTATAAATACCTTTTATCTTACAAATTATCAAAGAGTTGCTATTAAATACCAAACAATTCAGACAGAGTTCGTTCATAAAACTACATGAAAATGATTCTCTTAAGATGGGTTATTACATACAAATACTCCATTGAATCAACGAGTTTGTTAACTGCAATTGAATTAATTATGATTTTTCCAAATGATGATAATTTTTCTGCCCCATACCGACTAAGAGCCTGGTCTAACCAACATGGTTAGTATCTATCAAGAGGGAAAATGTCAACTCTCAAGATTGCTAAAATCAACTCCCCTTCGAGGAACAGAAAGGAAATCAAAGGTTCAGGCAAAAGGGAACAACTCGACAGACACGGCAATCTAGAGAACATGAGACATAATGTTCATATAAAACTAAAAACAGACAAACAACTATGACTATGATCGAGTGAACCCAGGGTTATCATTTCCTGTCTCTTTACAGACACCTGCTGTGCTGGTCATTTTCCAATCCGGTGTTGGTAGTTTCAGAGTACAGTTTAGTCTATTTGCGTTCCTTTTTTCTGTATTATTTTTGATACTTTTCCTAAGTACTTCTCTTTTGTCTTGTTCTCGATTTCTCCTTTCAACAAACCTTTCTAGAATGACGCTCTTGAACGTTGTTCCTTGGTAAACTTAAGTCAACAATAATTAAGTGTATAAGAGTATAGGTAATATTTAAAAAATAATTTGTTTTCAAGATTTAAGATAAAAAAAATCATATTTTCAAGATTTTAGTTATATTAAAATATTAAAATTCTTAGAGATCATTGCTATTATGGAAAAACTCCAAAATAATACAGCATAATTTTCTTAGAATGTGTTGATTTTTATCTTTTTTGCATAAATTTGTATTGCAGCTGCTTGGTTAATACCTACTATTGTTACTTTAGTGTGTGTCTTGATTATAATCATCCTTGCCGTTATTGGCTGCAAGTACCATGAACATTTCAAGTATGTATTATTTTCATTTGAAAACATTTTTAACTGTAAACTGACTAAACTGTACAAGCCCCTACAGCTGATCTGTTATAAATGCAAGTCAAGATTAAAATGTCTGTATGAAAGATCACAAAAGCAAAGTCCAAAAAGACAAACAATTTTAATACAATGATAAAGACAAAAAGGAAATTTAAGCAGCACAGTCTTGGACTCATCATACTTCAGTTGAATACAAGACTAAGATAGATGTGAAGGATAGGCTACGTGAGCATGGCCGATATTGTGGAATCCTGATTCCATATGTCAATGATAGAAACGATCATTATTATTTCGAATTCTAATGCAATACTTTTGTAATAACTTATTTGATTGGCTAGCATTCTAGCACGCGAAATTCACAATCTATTTTCCGTAACTAACATGATAAAAAGCCGCCTTTCCGCCATGTAGTAACAATAAATTTATTGCTGGTCAAATGTAATTAAATACAAAAAGTATTTTATATATCTAACTAAAAAACTACCTCTACAACAGTTTTATCTAGATTTGAAGCCCACACGAAGCCTCTATACGTCCGTAGTTCACATTTCACAATGGAAGCGTTCAATGAACGCTTGTGGTTTCTATGATGTTTATCAGCGGAGTACGTTGACAACGTTTTGCAGAATTTTATTACCGGTTTTTTAAATAAATCAAAGGCTTTGAATTACATTTGTATTAGAATGTAGATAACTGTATTGTATTTAAGCTTTTCGGACGTAAATCTTGACTTTACAATCGCAAATATCCGTTTAACTGGCTCCGCTACGCGTTTGCAGGAAAGCTCAATTTGCGGCAATAATATCCACGATTTACGTTCTCAAAGCTTAAAATACAATACAGTTACATGTATCTCCATGTATCTTGGCTACGTGAAACCTGCTACTTTAACAGGGAATGATAAATCGATCTGGCTGCAAGATGATATAAACATGTTATTATTAAGCAGATCAATTCTGTTTCAAACGGAATACAGATATTTTTAACATTAGTTTAATGAAATTTGATCTTGTTTGCAAAGTTCCTATTAGTTTTTTTAATATAATTTACTTAAAATCTACCAAAATATCTTTCAGGTTGGGAATTGCGAAATTACAAACATCTTCTAACAACGTTAAAATGAGGAGTTTGAAATAAAAATATGATCGGTCAATAACAAACCATCTGGGTTGCATTCAGTGGAACCAGTCGACTTTATATAAATTTGTGACTTATACAAAGCCACGATAACTGTACACGCATGTCATTTGAACCTGTTGACTTCTCTTTAATATCCTTAATTTCATACATAAGAAACATATTGTTCTTTCCATTTCTGTGATAAAATTATGGAAAATGTACTTTGAATGCTGTATAACATACTATCTTATATACAATTATTCTCAGTCCAATGGTTTTCATATTTGAATTTTACAATTGCATACAATATGACACGATTGCACATTTATATTAAAAAAGTATGCAAATAAAATCATTAAAATTAGTTGTCATTCATGTATTTTCTCACTATTTGTGTCTTCGCCGAAACACAGACTTGGGGTAAGAATGTACGAATGAATGGAGTCTGTTCTTCCGATTGTATGCCGCTTTAGTCAAATTTTGGTGGTTTTCAAACAGAAGCAGAAGACTTATAACTGTCCCTCTAATTATTTTATTATTGTTTGAACTGTTTTAGCACTTGACTCATATTTTTCTTTCAACAATGTTGTATTTCATTATTGCTAAGTTCACAAATTTTTATAAGAGTTATGTGATTTTTTTTGTCAAATATTGAGCTTTAAATTTTCTCGGATGGGCTTGAAAATGGGACTGTTGAAAATCCTTCGGGCGATGCAATATATATAAACGACGAGGTACAGTAAACTTAATATATTTGATTACTTAAATATTTACGATTTAATTGGACACAAGTTTCACCAACTTTAATCCCTATCCACATACCACTAATGAAATATACGTGTATTTCACATATTCCCGCAAAACAGTTCTAGAACGCAGCATGATATCGGTTTGTTATACATTGCATTCTCAGTGGCAATACATAATATCATTAAAAATGACATGCTGATATTAAAAATAGTTCAGTTATTGTTGTCATATTCGAACGAAAAGACAAAGAAAACAGTAAATAAAAGGGAAAGGGCAATAGACACGTACAACAATTTGAGATAACAAAATTATATGGAGCACAAAACAGTCTATGAAAAGCTAAAACGAGCATATATCTATTAATAATGCAGACCTCAGCAAAATTTGCTCCGGAAGATGGAACTTACCTGCTTTAATTATTGCTTACTTCCAGTCCAGTAATAGTCATTTCAGGGTATTGGAGAAAACCTGAATGGTATTGTATAAAGATCAGGATGTCATTTAAGATCCTCGCGGAGAAGCTTGTATTGGTGGTACTTCGACATTCCACAGGAAAAATCTTTTATCATTTTGCCAACAAGATAATCTGTAATTTCAACAATTTGATTATTAGATATAATCTTGGTTCGATTTCAATATGATTAGTCAAAATTTAGTTTTCATGATTGAAATTAACAGCCAATTTTTCTGCCAAGTGCGTATTCAGCACAGTTTCATTCTCAGTTATACATTGGAACATGCCGAGTATATGTTTGTTATCAATTTGAATATGAACACACGGTATAAAAGAAGTTTTTTTTTGTAAAGCGGCACAACAAGTTATGGAGAGGAGGAATAGCCCGTGGATTGTCAGAGAATGGAGTGTCGGAGTTGTGATTCTCGGAGTAATGAACATCAGAGTTATGACTGTCGGAGATGTGAGTATCGGAAAATGAGAGGACCTTAGATTACTCAACACTAATAATAAAAATAGCTTTGTTGTCTCTGGAATTAATAGTGTGATTTTATTTACCGTGAAAGTGTTCAATAAGTTAACAAATAATGGTTAAGTAGTAGTAAATCACCGTTAGTCTATTGATAAAAACTTTTTATCATTTGATAGACAGGTATGAATAGCAGAAACGTGTTTAAACCATTCATTTATTAAATGTAAAACGAGAAAGAAACTAACAAAATCAAAGGGATTGTCATTCACAGTAAGACTGTTTTCAGATGGAATCAAGTTACAAGTAATTAAAATACCACTGCTTTACATAACGACACTGAAATTCATTTTCATGAAAATTCCCACAAAAAGGAAGTAGAGGAATACCAAGATTGGATAATGTTTTGCAACGGATTGCGACATAACGATTTGAAGAGACAAAAATATACAGTGTATTCGGACAATTGACAACATTTAATTAGTACATCAGAGGTAAGCATTACGTTGGATTAAAGATTTTAAAAAGATATCAATATTATATTTTTATTATAACGACCTTTAATTTTCATTTGTATCGTTCATAAAATTGAAAATTTATATACTATACTATTTTAAATAAACATATTTTAATAAGGATGAAATGGAAAATATAAGGCGTCTACTCCGTGTAAGAGTTCGTGGAATTTGCTGGAAAATCGAAACTGCCTACCGTTTTTATCTTAAAAACCCCAGTTTGTTAATTGAATAAAGTGCAGGTATATTGTAATGTGCACTTATTATTTTTAACGATCACAAAAGTATTTTGGTGGTAAAGTTATGACAATGCCTTGATTTTGCATTGAAAAGGAAAGCGACAGAAAACCAAAGTTCAACCAAGACGGGGCAAGTAGACAGCCAAGACAAGTACTTGAAAAACATATATTGGCATTCGTTCACTGGAAGTTGGAATGAACGACAACAATGTCTAAGCAATTAAAATATGCTTTTCAAATAAAATTGCAAATCAAAAGCTGCTTACAGAAACTACCAAAGGTGCCAGGACTGAATGCGATTTAATCTAGGTCATACATTGGTGTCCCTCTCAAAAAATACGAAGATCATGAAGATGGCCTGGATCCGCCATAATATCCGCAAGCATCGAATTCCTGTGTATCGAACACCGACATGCTGTAAATCATTGCTTGGTTAACGACTCTCGATAAACATTTAACGCATATAGATAAAAAAGTAAGGCCTTGTATTATTTTAAATCAAATTAATAACCTGAAAAGTACATACCAATGTTGTATATATTGTCCACACTTTGGTTTTACAATTCATTTTAATACGGAGACATATATATTTCTTTTTTGACATATTTGGATACATATATTAATAACAATATCGATTCATTGTTAAGTGGGCACGAATAACCTATAGAATAGTTCAGTTTTTATATGAATTTGTAGATAAGAAGATTCTATCCCAAAGATTACTTAGTTGATGATGAAGGGATTCTTGTGGTTTGTTACAATACTTATCACCAACACTAAGTTATAAGGTATACATTATAAATTGAAGAATATCACATGATTTTCAAATAACATGCAATGTTGAATTTTCTGGTGTGTATTTTTACAGTTCATTGCAAATTAGTTGGAAATAATGTTCCGATTTCATACCAGGAAGTTGTCGCCTGAATAACTTGTTAAAAGCATCCAATGTTAATGAATTATGTTCCGATTCCAAACCCGGACGTTGACTTTTAAGAGCTTTTTAATATAAGATATGCTTGCAGTTTTTATCAAAAAGAAAATTTAGAGTTTAAAGCTCGTTCCGGTGAGAGATTATCAATATATTGACAAATTAAAATATATTATGTTTTTTTCACCTGGGAAATACTCAGTGCATACATGTATTAAAGTTTGTCGTATAAGTGAAACATTTTTGCGGAACAAAAGTCATATTCTTTATTTAATTAATTTCAGACCAATTATTTCAAATTATGCATATCTGGTTTCACTGAAAATACCATTGCCCGTCATATTAAGCGTTTAATCAAATAAAACTTGATTGATCGATAACATGTCTGGGACTGGTTCGTCAAGTTTTAGATTAAAGTCTAGAATTAAGACTAAATGGAATATATATAATATCTCTTGCTCCAAACCGAATAGCCCATTAAAGACGAGCCAAAACGCAAACATTAGTTTGACTCCATAAACTTCTTAACAAAATAGGAGTAAGCGTATAAAGTTCTCCAGATTGAATCTAAAAACGTCCCCCGTCTTTCTTCTGAAACGTGTCATTTCTTAATTACAGTCAAACCTGCTGATGCGGTCACCTTGATTAAGCAATAACCTGGTTTTAACAGCCACATTTTAATTTCCCTATGCTGAATACTTCAGTCAAATAAAACCTTGAATACACAGCCACCTGTCTTAAGCAGCCAATTTTACATTTTCCCTTCGGTGACCTCTAAATGAAGGTTGGAATGTATCTCTTAAGATCGGTTTGCCAAAGCCGGAAAGAGGCACATTGTGGGTTAACAGGACTACAAAAACATCTAGCCGTGATACACTGATACCTTGGGTATCAACCAATTCAGAATAACGTAATAACAAGAAAAACTTTAGTTGTTTAGTGTATATCCATATCCAGCTTTTATCAGAACTATTTCCGCTGGTGTTTTACCATAAAGAATTAATTGTATACCCTCTTCAGCATGCAATGACAAAATGACTAGGTTTGACAACACGTTTAAATTCGGTATAAAACAGGACGTACACATTTTTTATTTTTTGCAGATATATTAAGTGAATAAATGGGAGTACAGATCTTAAAAAGATTGAAACCCACTAATATTTCAAATGTGTCGAAAAGATGAGGTTCACATAGTCATTCCTAATCTAGATTTCCCCACTGTGTAAAGATTTAGTTTGTTCGGATTACGTTTGATTGATTGATTGGTGTTTAACGCTATGTCGGCAGTATTTTAGCCATATCGTGGCGAGTGTTCGGATTACGCAAATTATGTATAGTTTATGAAAACTGAAAAAAAAATCAAGTGTTCAATTTAGTATCTACGTATTTCAATCGTATAGAGTAACAAAGTCTTGATATTAGAAAATAGTTGAACAGGGTTTGGCACCTGACTGCAAAGTTAGGCGGAGTCGAGTTGCCCCTGCGAAAGTCATAAGACAGATACGTATACGACCATTGCCAAAATAGGAGAAAAAATTAAACAACTTAACCTAAAGCTCCGGGTTATGTTTTTCCATTTAAAAATTTTAAATACTCTTACAACAAAAACAATCTCTTACATATTTCTGGTGTCTTTGGTGTGGCAAAATGTGTTTTATTACATAAAACTATTTTATTCAATGTTTAATTTTGAATTGACGTA
>JAULBM010292038.1:0-15604 GCA_032357055.1 Geukensia granosissima | reverse complement strand
CATTAATCACCGCTGTATCAACATATATTACGTTTTCAATATATAACAGAAACTATAAAATCGACAAAAAAGATTCTTAGCCGATTCACTGTCCGCCATCTTGGGATGACCGTAATTGCAATTACGGTCATCAGCTTTACCCCAGTGATTAACAGCGTTTCCAATTCTCAGGTTATATTTTATACAGGGGGCGCCGGCGTCCGTATCCCATGAACATATTTTCTCTATATTTGAATAGGATTTTATGGGTTTTTTTTTATTTTCTTCATAAGCTGTTTCCTTCTATTATATAGCGATTTAAAGACGGCATTCAGACAGACGGTAAATTACATATAGAAACACCAAACAAAACATTTAAAACTGACATATCATATCTCGGTTTTGCCTCAATCAGTTATAAATTTAACATGAGGTAATATAGAAGTAATTTAATACCTTCTTGTGAATTGAGACTAAAATTTAAAAAATATATGGCCGACGTATGATTGATGCCATTATTTTGTGTGTTAAAGTACACCAAACGATATTTGACACGGCGTTAGGCAAAATATATCAAAAGTTTAGCTGTTAATTATGTCATGTTATATATCGTTGAAATTCTAATTTTTGCCGCAACTCATCATGCAGTTAAAATTTTAGTGTTCCTCAGCACAAAAAAAATTCCATTACCCCTCTATGTTAAATTTTTGACTTTGAAAAAATCTGTCTCAGAATGGTATGTTTTCATAGATAAATATCTCGCTTCAGTGTTATAGCTAGAATATAATACAACTTTTCAAATTTCATCTTTTATCGGTCATATAAAATCACAAAAAAATAAATTTTCATTATGTCTTGTAACCCGAGGCCATTGGTCCATTGGAATTGGCACCAACAAAATGAAGCAAACTTAAAAAGTCGAAAAAATCAACATTACACCCGAAAGGGAAATTTTTTATTACAAGTTAAAATAAATTTTTAGCTTCAACTTTAGATGCGGCAGAAAATTAGAATTCAAATGATATATAATATATGATATAGTTTGCTGTAAAACTTTTGATACAGGTTAACTGATGTTGTGACAAAACTCATTTGGTATACTATAGTTCTCCGGCAACTGAAAAGCTCCAGGTGTGCCGTATTTTCATTTCTGTTTCTTTTCTCACTTAACAGGTACCCTTTTTGGTTTTCTTTTTTTTAAATACATGTACGCACATACAATTTCTTAAGATAAAATCAAAAGAAGATTGCTAGTGCATGCGTCAGCATGGTGCTTATCTACGACACCGCTAACATTCAAAAAGCAGCTAGATTATATGTTAAATTGATTCTTACATTCTGTTCCTATCTTTATCTTCAATAACATTTAGAAAAATTGCCAGGGTCGAAAAGGTAAGATTAATGTCAGAAAAAATGTAAATATTTTAACCCAGTGTAGTAAACAGCGCGTTAAGTGATACCATGAACTGTTAATGAGGAATAATTTGGAATAGATCTCATTAGATTAAAGTAACATGTGGATATAATTTACAACTTTTCGATTTTCCTGCTGGATAAAGTTTTCGAAACACTCAGGTAAGTTTTAGAAACTACAACATTTGAAGATTTTTCATAAGTTTTTGAAGCACTAGAATCGATACCAACCACAGTTGAGATTCCCCAGTTCCGAAAGACGGACAACGTACCACACGCAATGTCGTGACACTCACGTGATTTAATTTTCAATTGAAAAAAATAACTAACCTGTTTAAGTGTAGAATTATTGATTGATTATTGGTTGCTTAACGTCCAGTGGCAAATATTTCACGCATATTCAGGACGAGAACAAGTTCAGCAATTATCAATATCGAAAACAGGAGGCATGAAAAGAAGGGAACATTTAGAAATAAGACTAAAAACTAAGTACAATCTACTGATCAACTTGACAGATTCAGGTATAATAATGTGGATTAGGAGGAGGGCCCTCAATGACAAAAGTTTGATAAAATGACGCATTCGCACATTTATTATCAAAACTGATTTTTAGAGTCTCTATTATTGGGGTTATTGGAGGTGAGATTTCCTTCAAATGTAATCGCCAACCAGCAGTAAGCTTCCAATACATTAGTTTTTTCATTGATATCACAATATTAATGTGCATTTCATGAAACAAATCTCTCATAAGCAATAACACAATCTGAAAAGGTAATGTACATGTTCATTTTTTGATATTTAAGTAAGCAGTATTTTTTAATCTTCTTCATTATTAAATATACCTCTTAGGATCAAAAACATATAAAACCCACATATGATGCGGGATTCTTTAACGCTTTTCTATACTCTATACTCAAATGTTAAGCACGTGATCGGTACTGTCTGAATATTTCTACTTCCTTGGATTGTAAACCACGAATAAGACTGTGACGAAGCTTTAAAAATCAGATCTAAGCAAGCCGAATTTTCAAGTTGCTCCAAATTCCTGCAGTTGAGATCATAATTTTCGTTGATTTTCTTCCAGGATATTTTCTCCTTCTATTTGACCCTTTGTTGTTAAGGAAAAACTTTTATCCGTTTCATCGTTTAAATCAATCTAACACAATTAGGTAAAAATAAAGAGTCCTTTTGTAAATTTCAAAAATAAAAATAAAAAAATCAAATTAACCGAAATATGAATAACATGAAACGGATCGGCATTTCCAACCACAGTGCACCTTCGACCAACTGTAGGCTGTAAGAGACAATAAGATTTGAACTATTGAGCATCATGTTCGCAAATTTATAACTAGGATTGTTTGAACGGAATTTTATTTTATCCAATTTTTCTTCTGACCAAAATTATTGTAATTCAAGGTGAACAACTTACATATTAATGTCTTTATAATAATTGATGCATAAAGTGAAGGCAACTGGTATCGGCAATAACTTGTTTTGGTGTATGCTGACCTCTAGGAATAACGCTAACTAGGTCTAGTTTAATGAATAAGCAGGTGCGCGCAAACAGAAAATATCCAATTAAATGGGCCTGCACCAAGTTAACTTGTGGTTCATAGCGTTAAATTTACATCTGCGTTAGCTTGATTAACTATCCATTACCCACGGAAATAGGAGGTGTGGCGCCACCGTTCATGAGATAAACATCCAAAAAGTAGAAAATATTAACATCTAGAGGCGCTACAAAAAACCAATGTACAAAGACCAAAACCGCAAGGGAAGACGCAAAGGTCCCCAAAAGCAACTTGAAGCGACGATACCCTAAAGAAACAAAAACGACTATTTAAGACATTTTTTTATCATTACCGTTACCATTAAAGATATAGTGAAAAAGCTATCCAAAAATTACTTAAATGAAATGATTATGTATTAGGCTGATTTTATATGCAAATATTACTTTAATGTCGAAATCTCCCAAATGTTTACTTTCCGTCATAATATAAACGTTTGATAGATTTAACTGCTATACTGTAGTTAGAGTTTAGTAATAGGAATTCGAAGATACCCAAGGGGCAGACAGAAATCGTTTAGTCGGAAGACAGGACCATGGCCAACAAAATGAAACGAAAGACAAACACACAACACTACACTGAAAACTAAAGCTGGAGTAACACGAACCCTAAAAAATTTTTACTGAAATAAAATCATTCTTCTTTCAACTAACCACAAAAGGGAAAGTTTTCCATTATTTTAAAGCAAAAATCCCAATCTCATGTGAAAATTACATATAGACCGACTATGTCTACCGTGAACCAAGATGGGTGGTACTGGTAGAGCAGGAGTTGTTTGCCCTTCCGTTGCACCACCTGAAATAGCCCCGGTTGTAGGGTTGATGTAACTCCAGTAGTTTTCAGTGTACAATACAGTGCTGTGTTTGTCTTTTATGTTTTTTATTGTCCACGGTCTTGTCTGTCTTCTGGTTTAACTTTTTCTATCTGCCCTGGTATCTTCGAATTCTTTTTTACATGTTAAAAGTAATAAATAGGACAAATAAATTAATTTGCCCAATCACAAGTGAAATTAAATCGTACACTGTTAGTTGTTGGTAATTGTAGTTTCTTCAGTAGATTTGGTTAATTATGCAAATATGCGAGAAATACGAAGATCCAACAATCAACACTGAAGAATATGAAAGAGGAAAGATGTGTTGTTACCGTCGTGGAGACTGCACCATATCTAACTAAGCAGCTACCGAAAGTCAAACTCTAGATGACCTTCAACAAGGGTAGTGTCTAACTACATGTGACGAGCCACTTTAAAATATTATTTATATTTCAGGAAAAATGAAACTGTTATCTCTTATTCTAATTTCTGTATTTACAACAGTCAGTAAGTATTCGTTAAAAGTAAAGTAACAGTCAGCCTCCATCATGTGAACGTAATGTAAAACGGTCATTGCATTTGAAGAGGAGTTATGATCATACATGAAAGTCCAGGGGTGCATTTTATAAAAAATGCCTATTTCAACAGGACATCTGATCGTCTAAAGTAACTTTACTGTGTCCGACAGCTAATTTCTAGCTGAATTTTATAGTTCAATGTTATTTACCTAAAACTTAAAGCGCCTTGCATGACAGTATTAAAAATTTCAGTCATTGGATTTGCAGTCTTTATAGCTCTAGAATAAATTTTGTCGTAAAAAAAGAAGAAGAAAACGAAAAATCAATGCGCATTTTTAATGAGTTTTGTGAAAAACCTTTATTTAATTTGATATAAAATATGGGGAAACTATATGTAACTTTTTATCCGTGGAATAATGGGCCTAATAAGGCTTTTATCGTACATTGTCCTTTAGTGATGCGGGATCTATTTTATACGCTGTAATTCGTTTTGACTTACAATTCTCATTTTCCGTTGTTGAGTTATGGAAATTTGCGAATAGAAAGAAAATAAAATATAGATATGGAGTTATTGTCATCGAAAAAGCTGTAAAATCCAAAAAATTTAAATTGTTAATCTTGTCATAAAATGCATTTATCAGCCTAATCATTGAAAAAAAAAACGAATAACAAACAAAATGAATATCCAAACAACGAAATAGCTGGACTACAGATCCCTGGCTTGGAACACCAAGAAGTCTGGTTTGATTTCTAAATGCGTATCGATTCGTCTTTATTCTATACTGCATGCCTGTACAGAAAATCGATTTATGGTCTTTATCTTACAGGAGACACTTCATGTTCAAATGTACTTATAAAATGATACTCTACCATGCTCAAATGTAGAGCATTTATTACTTTTCTCCCTTTGAACAGAATGAATTTTTCCCAACATATATCATATGCGTGTTGAACACAAAAATTGGAAGATTTCTAATAATCGTTAAAGGCATAAATAACATTGGGTGTGCCCAAAATGGAAATGCTTGGTGGGAATTTTAATTATCGTAAATAGGAACAGCTGAGGTCGAAAGGACTTCGTGTCGTGTTAAAAACATTAAATGTGTGATTTCCGTGTAATTTTGATTTGTGTCGCTAAACCTCACTTGTTTTGAAAATCCTATTTTATTTATTAAATTGGCACTTTAATATGATGTCCTTAGGACTGACAATTTAACATTGAGAGATGGGCTATGGTCTTTTGTGATTTAAATTCTGTTCATTCAAGTAAAACAATTGAAAAAACCGACCTGCCTCTTTTATTTAAACAATTTTAAATGTTACATTTTGCCCCAAACAAACGTTTTCTTTGTTTTAATAACATCTCCCTGGACCATTAAAAAACCAAAGCCCGCCTCCCAGTTAGATAGTAGATCTTTCACTATTGCAGACGGCAGGATAAAATGCATGAGCTGTACAGGAATACAGAGATTATCGGAATGTAGTCACGTGGTCACCTGTGGTGATAACGAGGTATTATTATCATTGATATGTTTGACTAGCTTCATGTTTTATTCTTCTGGGGCATTTAAAAACTTTCTTTCATGGATTTTTGCCCATTGTTAAAATCCGGAGTAGACATGTAGACGTTAATTTTTTTTCCTTCATGGACTTAAATCGATTAATCGTTTTGTCGACAAACACACCACATCTCCTATTATTATTATTTGATACGTATTGTAGTTTAGCCTGTATAAAAAGACGCTTATTGTCTAAAACCAATGGAGATTTAATGAAGAGCGTGAACCATACAAACCATGCAAGCATTTGTCCATTAATGACATTATAAGAATAGGATATATTCTGTTATCATGTCCACCTGGCTTCAAATTGTATGATATCGAATTGAGAAAAAGCCTTTTAGTACAAGGTCTAAATTTCCTATATGATTAGTTACCTAGAAAACTATAGAACTGTAAATGTTCCAATTATAATAATTTAACACACTCGTTTGCGAGTAAAGTTTAAAGAATTATTTTAAACAAAACAAAAAAGTAAGTGAACAAATTGTTATATAGTCGAGTATTTGTCTAGAAATCATATTGAAATATGGAAATTGCGATTAAATAAATTATAAAGAAAAAAAATTAAAATCAAATAGACAGTAAAGTATTATCTTACGCCTTGTTCCTTTTCAGCTGCTTTTTCTTCTTTATTTGTTAATAAAAAAAAAGTTATTTACTTTAATTACGTTAACTAATAAGTTAACCAATAGTGAAAAAAGACTCTAAGTATGCTATGTATACATTTCAAAAAGTAACTTCTCATCAGTAGCATTAAGGCCAATACATAGAAAATCCGATTTCCAAAAAAAGTAAAGGATGTACTCATATACAAACAAATCGGAATAGGAAGCCCAATCCGACAGCAGGGACAATTACTATCTACGATTCGTTCCGAAACTTTCCGTATTTAGAATTTAAACAATTGGAACAAAATTTGCTTAAACATTATTAACTTTATGGCTCATTTCTTTAAAACATTACGTAAATTTTAAATAATTGATCTGTGACATTTGGTAGGAATACAAGTTTTAATTATATGAACCATTTAAATTAAAAGGCAGATCATATAAATTTATCTGCTGGATTTGTCCCTAATGGACATTTTCCCACTAAATATAAAGAAATTTGTTTCCAATAAACGATTATTGACCATGATATATTACCTTTTTCATCTCTACTAAACACTGTCAAAAAGATCACAGACATATTGGGACAAACTCTGCTTTCATCAACTGCTACAGAAAAATCCTTTTAACACCTACATACACGTTCACATGACTTTTCTGACCACATTGTTACAAACCCAATAATTGTGTTAAATGTTAGACATCTTTATTGACCTTTTTTCAGAAAAAAATTAAAGTTCTACACCATCAGTCAACAAAGTAATCTTTCCGCTATTTTTCGCATGACCATTTAGAAGAGACAAATATCTTATTATTTCATTTCCTCAACTTCTAAAATTTAAAAATTTTATACCTTTTCAGGATTGTTTTTCTAAGAAGTACACAGATGATTTTGGTATGGCAAGATATGATTCCGGTTGTGTTTCTAAAGACGTACGTTGTTCACCCTATATCTTTTTTTAATTGTTACATATGCTAGCAAAGGTCTCTATAATTAGAACATCATGCTATTTTTTATTTATCCTTAGCCAATAGTTATGTTTAAATAGTACGTGTACGGAACTGAACTGTATCTCTCATATAATTTTGATTGGTTGATTGATTAAATTGTGCTTAACGTCCAGCGGCAAATATTTCATGCATATTCAGGACGAGAGCATATAAATAATGACTGATGATGAATGAACCCTGTTGTTTACAATACCGACAAGCCGAGCCGGATTATAAACTTTGTTGAAAGCAACGGTCCACAGGAAGACGTGCCACTTCACCCAGACACATTATTCTGACTCTGGACCGATCAGCCTTTGCACTTACTCCTAAATGCTGCGTGCTGAGCGGAGAAGCATCGGATACCAATTTTAATGTTTTTGGTTTGACCCGGCCGGGGATCGAACCCACGACCTTCTTGACATTGCGCATAAATATATGCCAATAGAAATAAAATCTATTTAAATATTTTACATTCACTGAAATTAACCAAAATTGCAAGCAAAATATTTATATTGGAAAACGACAACATTTTCCAATTTTTCAGATTAGTGGAAAAAAAACTAAGAGAAGGCAAAAAAAATGCGAAATATACAAAAAATACTGAAACTTTTCTGCATTGTATCTTAAAAGAATTACAAGGATTAATTAAAAGGGTTTTTTCCTAATTTAGTGAAATGTGAGGGACTCAGTTCAATGTAATATACGTTGAAGTAAATCTTCTTCGAAGGATAAAAATGGTTTCATTTAGCTTCTCGGGTTTCCTGCCCTTTATCTGTGAAACCAATATTTATACAAATAAAATAAACGATTTATGCGTAGCTCATTATTGTTGATTAGGATAAAGTTTGAATCATGTAAGACAAACCGTTACGCACATGACAATATGTAGCTATTGTTTATAAGAAAGCGAATGACTGGCCTTAATCGAACAGAAAAACTTTATCACACGGCAAGATTTTGAAATCCAAAATATATATGTACTCATTTGAAGGCCTAGAAAAAATCCAGTGCAGAATACCTATGTGATAGATCAAAAGTGCATAGCTCAAAGATAGAAGACAAATTTGAAAAGAAAACTAAAAGATTAAACGACCACAAAAGAAACAAAGACTTGGAATCCACGAACGCCTTTACAAACAGGAGTGGGATGAGGTGCTCCGATGGGTAAGCATCCCCCGTCTTGCAAGTAACACCCGTCGTGGAATCCTTAAACTTTAATCCGGGTTAATGTCAATCCGAAAGGAGGTCAACTCATTGTTAAATTACCGGCAACAGGTCCAAAACTAGTTGAGATACACTGATACTATATAGATCAACCAATGAATGAAAACGATCATAGAATAAACAATTTTAAACGTCATACGCAATAGGAATAATATTGCATAACTTACAGGTTTGTCAGGTTGTGCAGGGTCAGGGCAAACGGGAACTTAATTATTACAGTAAACGAGAGCTTGTGAACTGTTATAACTGCTGTAGAACCGATTATTGTAACAAACATATCTGTTATCAAGAACAACCGGGTAAGTAATATTATTTCATTAAAAATTTCAATTAGAAAAAACCCAAAAGCTAGATAAACTTTTTACAGTTCCATGTACAAATAAACGACCGGGAAATATTTTTTTTCGTCTTTCTACCAAATTTAAAATATAGAACTTTTTACAATTGCGCTTGCGAGTGAAGCCGTGAAAATGAAATATGTTAAATGTTGTCTTAAAGTGTATGTAAAATTCAACTGAATTTTAAAGATAAAGTGTCAGGCTAAAATTATTTTAAATTCTAAACCCCCCTTGAATATTGAAAGGTTTTGAATTGCACAAGGTAGTTATCGTTGTCGTTTGATTAGGCTCCCGATTTTTTTATTAATTTGGATTTTGATCTCGGTTTAGTTCTCACCTTTAAAAACTACGTATAGACTATGGAAAAATTCACAATATCTACGGAATATTAGTTTACCTGCTTTAATTAACAGTCTGTTTGTTCTGATAACTGGGGGTTAATGTCAGACCCTTTTCTCCACATTAAAGTTTATAGTTATTTAAATGCTGTCTTTTGCGTCTTTCTATTAAGTATTTTCGCTACTTTCGGCCCATTTGTCTGGAAAGTAATAATAATTATGGAACAATTGCTTTTGAAAGTGACTTGTTAAGCTCCAAATGAGACATCAGATGCAAATTTAGCTATTTTCAATATAATAAGAATTAATGTTTGACTCTTTCAACCACTTTATTGAAAATGCAAAAAGACACAAATCATCCATTAGAACTTTAGAGAACACTAGTACTTCCTATAAGTTAATTCCAATAAAAGACAACACAGCAACGAACTTGTAAATTGTATATGTGCCATGAACCTGCACATTTCATAGAAATATATTTGTAGGATAGTTGTTACTATTTCCATTGGTTTGAATTTAAGTACTTCTGCTATACAAAAATGGGTATGATTGTCCATGAGACAGCCACACACCAATTGAAAGTGGAATTTAAACTTTTACATGTCCCATTATGACCTTCAACAATGAACCATTGTCCTTACCATAACAGAAGTGTAAAAGGCCCCGAAAAACAAATTGTGAAACTTTGCATAAAATACGACAATCGACCTTATCTAATGCAAAAAAAATGGTGAACATATAACAATAAATAACTAATTAAACAACGACAGCCATTGGACTACAGGTTCTTGGCTTGTGACAAGCATATTAGTATGTGGCGGGGTTAAACCGATTGGTGAGCACTCAACCCTCCCCCTAACTGCAATGTTTGAATCTGGGCTTTTCTATGCTTCTAATGTACGGTTCTTATGCTGCCGACAAAAGAGGTTTCTCCATAAATCTTGTGTTGTATAAAAAATCCACAATAATGGTAAATAAGTAATTATTAATCATATTACTGGCACAACGCTTATCGAAATTATTTCTTAACCTGCCATGTCGATTTTATAGTTCACGGAGGGCTAGAATGTTTCTCATGTGATGATATTTCCCGACCAGAGGACTGTACACAACTTAAAACATGTTCAAGTACCGAAGTAAGTACGTGTATTATGTGATAAAATGCAAGTAGAAAGAAGAAAACAAGGCTGTTTTTATTCATGATATGCATCTAATCATTGGGATAAAAATAAGGCGACCATGGAAAATTAGTCCAAGGGGAGATATATGAATACAATTTCACTTAGCCGGATTAAATTTTCATTTTCCCACCAATAATCAGCAGTCATTCTACTTGAGAAGACATAGAAAGATAACAGTGAAACTGGTATTATGAAGTTTCTTGAGATTAAGCAAAATGGCCTTCTTAGATAAGGACGACACGTTAATAGAGGTAACCATTTAGCAGTTTGATCGTAAGAACAATTTCATATAGAACCAGGTAGAGTGCACAGAATGAGCTACACTTTTGACACTTCTGCTGGTGGATCATGTCCCCGAGGATATTCACCAGCTCTCTGACATGAAATTTATAAAACAATGTTTTCGAAACAAATTTGCTGCAATTATTAAAATTACTTAAACGCTGAAAATACAGAAAGACGTCGGAAAGTATTGCACTTAGTAGTTGTCCATGCCGTCGGATTTTGCTTCCTATTTCGATTTGTTTGGATTTTAGTACTTCTTTTGCTATCTTCGGATCTTGTTCTAATGCTACTGATGAGAATCATTGAAATATAGATATTGCATACCTAAATTATCCATGTTTATTCAACATTGGTAATTTTGTAATTCACAAGAAAACACACGGAATCAAATTATTTATTTTGTTAGGAAAAGATAATTTTTTAATGTTTATTTTTTGTTTGTTTAAATTTTGCTTCTCTTGTCACTTTTTGGACATTCTTTTTCAAAATAGCAAAGTCGGCCCACAGTCAGAACAATGTGTCTGGGTAAAGTGGCATGTCTTCCAGCGGACTGTTGCTTTGTTAGCTTACATGTTAAAAAATCCGGACTAGCACAGAGCAAGGGAGATTCATCATCACTTATCACTTACACGTTAAAAAATCCGGACTAGTACAAAGCAGGGTAAATTCATCATCACTCATCACTAATATGATCTCGACCTGAACATGCATGAAATATTAGCCACTGTACGTTTAGCACCAATCATTCAATCATAATTTTGTTGACATAAATTTGTAAAAGATTCTGTTATTGGGGTACTATAACAATGTTTAATGGAATTTGAAAATAGATGTGTACCTGGCTATACTTAAGTATAAAATTGCAAAATACAAGTGGCATGATGATAATTAAAAAACGACAAATCAGTTCTCTGAGAAAATGAATGATATCACTGTCATATTAAATCAAACAATTTTTGTTTATTAGGAGTGTTATATATCAGAAGTTCCGCTGCCGTAGGGAAGTCCGAAAAGATATCGACTTGGATGTTTGCGTAGCGGAGTGAGTACAAATTCTCATATCATTACACCTAAGTATAATCAGTAATACCAAGCATTAAAACATTCCGGAAACACATAAATTAAATGCAGGGTGGTTTATGTAGTAAGGATCTCGGACTTCTTATGTTTTGGTTCTTATGCAACTGATGAGAGGTTACTCCTTGAAATGTTACTATAGCATTTCAAAATGCACCATACTTATCGCACATTAGTAAACTTGTAATTTGAATTTTCGAATACCATCGTCCACTATCATTGAATATCACAACTTATCGTTAATATAAAGTGATTCGTTTTGTATGACTAAGCGCTCATTTATAAAGTAACGCCACGCGAAAATTGCTGGGTGTATCTTTTTGTCGCGGTTTGTGTATACTTTCAATATCATAGAAAATTGCGCAACATCGTGTAATAGTCGCGCCACAGTCTCGAGTTGTTGTACGAGGAAGTCTAAATGATCCAATATTTTCTATTCTTATGTTTCATCCTGAATAATATAACTCGATCGATACTATGCTTATGGATCAGAGATCCCCGAAAGTATTGAGCAGTGTAACTGTCTGACATGAAAGATATTACATATTAATAAAAAGCAGAACATAGGGATTTGATTAAATTCAAACGCATAAAAGGGATATCGTTGTCGCTGAATTTTACTTCCTAATCCAATTTATTTGGCTTTGAAAGTGTCAGTACTTCCTCACAATTTTTGATCTCGGGTTTCATAACTTTTGGTTTGAATGCTGCTGATTAGAGTTTAGTCTTTGAAATGCGTTCATACAGCATGAAAAATTCAAATATATTTTAATATTGGTAAACGTGTTTTTATACACAAGATAGCCATTTTGTTTTATGGACGTTGGTATTTGACATTTTAAAACTATACCCCTTAATAAAGAATCGGGAAGCTGAGCTGATGTTCACAGAAAACCGAATTTATTTAGTAAATTGATGAAAAAACAGGGCAGAACAAAATAAAAACAGCAGTAAATGACTAAATAGAAACGTTAAAACGAAGATGAAAATGTTGGACCCAACATAAGTATAAGGGTGGTTAAGGAGCGTGCTGGTCACTAATGATGGTTTTGTTAGAATGTTAAATATTTAATATTTGTCTTGATTGTCAATCAATTTTTCTTCTACTAGTATTTGTGCTTTGGCCTCACCGTTGATTTTAAAGCGTTTCTTTTTCTCAAGACGATAAATATTGCATTTTTTTCTCGTATTTTCTTTTCATGTCATTTATTGGCAGTATATTACATTGTAAACTTATTTTTTTTGTAAAACAGCTGTGTTTATATTTAAGTATTGTAGAATATTTGAAACAAAGATAACAGATAATCAGTTTCGTTATTGTTGCTGTCAAGAAGATCATTGTAACGTTGGCCATTGTTATAATAAACCAGGTATATGTAGATTGTTAATGAATAGTATAGAATACCCATGTGAGTGGTCAAAAATGCATAATAAAAAGAGACAAGACAAATTTTAAACAAACAAAAGAAACAAAGGCTTGGAATCCACGAACTCCTTTACAAAACAGAAGTGGGATCAGGTGCTCTAGAATGTAAAGCATCCCTTGTCTCGCGCGTAACACCGTCGTGGATTCCTTAAACTCTAATCCGAGTTACCGGCAATCTAAGAAGAAGTTAAATTACTGTTGTAAAACCGGTAACAAAATTAGTCGAGTGAACCTGATACCATATGGATCAACCGATTTGTGATGGCGACAATAGAATTATAGGAGGGAAGACTTTAACCTTGATTGGATGTATCCTTGTTGATGTTAGTTTTGCGACAACAATGACGTTTGCCATTTCAGCAACATTTTTATTGAGGTAGCATGCTTCCCTTGATTGCTGGAAGCCGATGTTCCAGCTCAAGGCAATAATATTGAGGAACAACACTGGCTCAATGTAAGAATAATGTGCCCGGTATGGTGAAATTTGAAAAAATGAAGTGTGGTAGGATTGTGTATTAGACAGCCTCCCAAAACTAATAAATACAGACTATTACAGATTGCCCTAAGGATATTAATGATGATCAAATATCCATACCATAAGACACGACGTTGTAGACCCAAAAATAAAACGTGATGATTTTCAAATGTAACACAATTCGACCTTATGTGAATACAATGTAAACAATTACCACTTAATCATAAAAACATCAACATCTGAATAACAGGTTCCTGATTTGGGTCAGGCACATTTGATTTGCATTATTCTGATGTGAATACAATGCAAACAACTAACACTTAATCATCAAAACTTCAAAATCTGAATAACAGGTTCCTGCTTTGGGTCAGGCACATGCTATTTGCACGATTCTGATGTTGCTTCATGTTAAAACAGTAATGTGCAAGTAGTTCTATTTGTGCCACTTTATATAGACGAAAAATTGAATTATTGAATTGTAAACTGTTGGAAATGTTACATTTAAATTTTAGTTAACTTCAAAGAAGAACATAGGGGATCTTAATTACACAAAAAATGTTTTAATTTGGTTTATAGAGTATGATCAATTTTCGGAAAGACGACATGCTTTGAAAACATTTATTTTTTTTTTCTTCAAACACTGTCTATCTTTAATTTGCAATTCCAATTTATCATAAAACTTCATTCTATACTTGAGTGCAAGTGTGTCGAATGATTTGAACTAAGACATATCATCAGATACCCTAAGATGAAAATGGGAAAAAGAATTACGGTAATAACCGGTTGTGCGATTACCATTTGAATGACTTCATTTCATGTTAAAGTTCTAATTTCAATTGGAAGTGTTAGTTTAGTTAGAAATAGATGTTTGCAAATTGCAAATTAAAATTTGTCGATGTTTGAATGTAATTTTTCTCTTTCTATAATTGTACCTTTAAACTACTTTAAATTGTTATTACTGATTAAATTTGAAAAGTCCTCCTTATAGTTTATTTTGTCTTATGTTGACTATATTTTTTACTTTCAGCTGTAGGCAAGTAATACCCAAACAACAAGCATATTATGACGTTCATAGCATGTGCCTGTGTCTGTCAAATAAAAGAACTCAATAAAATTTGTGACTTTCAAATTTTTGTTGATCTTTATAATGCACTGTGAAATACATTTGTTTTCTAAAACTGTCAAAATGCTATTTTGCAAATAATGTTTTTATCTTGTTACATACTAGTAGTTATTCAAATAAAATTGACCTTTTACCTTTTACTTTATTTATGATAAAGTGTAACTGTCAAAGTAAGCACACCACAATCGAAAATTCAAATGCTCAACATGGGGTGAAATTACACTTCCAAATCACAACGATTACAGTTTTTAAGTGTAAATGTTAAACCAAAATACCCATATGACAATTAAATAAAGAAAAAGAGATGTGATACACATTGTAATTGTCTATGAACTAGCCATCCAAAACGGGTTAATCACATACTTCTACAAATAGCCATAAGGCCCTAATATTGAACGTGTCCACACCTGGCGCAAGCTGTGAAATGCCCCAAAATAAAATGTTATGGTATTCAAATGTAGCAACCAAAACAAGTAGCACTTACAGATAAAATGACATCCACTTAAAATACTTGGCGGGTGTAAACATGTTTGTGAGTACTCAACCCTCCCAAATTGGGAAACTGGTGTAAAAATCGACATAAAACATACTTAAAAAACAAATTGACTTTAAAGGAGTAGGTACGTTAAGCCCCATATTTGGCCCAAATTTTAGATTTTGTGACACAATAATAAGTTGTTGTGAA
>JAULBM010292018.1:0-15606 GCA_032357055.1 Geukensia granosissima | reverse complement strand
AGTAGAAGACACAAAACCATAAACTTTGATTGATACAGCTTGAGTATTCTGACATTTTGTCAGATCTTGCTTGTTTTGATAATCAACAAGTCATATTCGTTGAATCGCCATACAAGGAAACGGAAAAGTACCAAAGATAATTTGTAACAAATGATATGAAATTATCGACGAATTCGTATTAGCTCAATAATGAGAAAAAACAAGAGAGAGTGAAAACAAAGGCTCGAAAGCAAATTATGCCATACTAGAGTAATCCGAAATTAAAGTAAATATCGATTTTAATTTCGGTTCTTAATCTTGTTAAGCAATCAACAATAACGAAAATTCAAGAAAATCAACACCTGGTAAAAGTATGCAACCGACACCTCCTATTATAGAACATAAGATAAAAAACACAAGTTCTGGAATATAACTTTTATTCCGAAATGCGTAGGAGGAATTCATTTAGAATCAATTTAGACTGAAAAAATGATATGTTAATATTTCGGATAGTCTTTACAAAAGGGTGTTCTCCATTTTCAAAATTATCGTCATAATTTTTTGTTTTCCTTATGCTGCTGGTATTACTTTATATTTGCAAAATATAAAAGGCACTGCGCTTTTATACATAAATGATAGTGATAACTTATTTTGGGGAAAAATTCTAAAGACTTTGAAATGGGACCAGCGTGCTCCTTTTTTAGTTATAATCATTTTAAAATATGGGTATATCCTGATTTTGCACAGGATTTTTATGATTAAACTTTTGTTCTTCAGGAGCCTTTGAAATATAGTAAAATACCCTTTTAAATGGTTTTTTAAGCCGTTAGCTGAAAAAATGAAACCTAAGGGTCAGAAGGGAATAATATAAGTCTCAAATAAATGAAACAGGACTGCGAATAAATGAAAACAGTCTCGCGCACAAAAATTTAAATTTAATTATTATTGATACCTCATTCTGTCCTTTGCTTCTTCAAAGCTCTCAGTGTAGAAGTAAACGTCTTGGTAAGTAGTAATTAGACATTCCTGTTTAGATGTTCTAACTGGCTCAAACGGTATTTTGGTGGACTTGTCCGTCAAAGCGTGCTGCAATAAATAAATATATAAATAGTGATTTCAGTTTCATAAAGTAATAAACACAGGATAATGCATATGTGGTTGCAGATTGCTATTTGATAAAGCCTTACTTGTTAAGGTCACCGACATAAATATATATTTTTTTCAAATTTTTAACCAAACAAGAAACAGCATTTATTAATAATTTCCCTTTCTTTTAAAATCTCCTGCCAAAGTTCAGCTATTACCTTTAGTTCGCCAATGGAAGACAACAATCCAGCGCCGTACACTCGCATCTCTCCATCTTGTTTACACAGTCCAAATTCTATCGTGAAAAAGTACAGCTGCAAAGAAATCGCAAATTTTATATGTAATGGAAAAGTGAAGTCGTGAAAACGTTTCTCCTGGAATTTGAGTAGTGAATAAAAACTGTTTGGTTATACATACTAAACAAGAAATTGTACATTACACCTGTGACATTTAGTGATATGAGAGTTTGGTATGCTTAGTCAGAAAACTGTTCCTTTTATGAACAGTTGTCCTTTATACAGATTTCTGTTTGAAATTTTTTTTAGTGATTTGCTATATAGATTTCCTATATATTAGGTTCAAATGCACATTTTTGATACCATCATATAATCTGTTATCTGCTTAGATGACAAGTTAATTTTCGTACAGCAACATTTGCTCTAGGTTACCGATAATTACATAATCATTTACTTTTCACACATTGATCACTTGTACAAAATACTGTTGGAAATCATTTTTTCAAATTTCGCACCTTATACAAACAATTCCGATTTTTCATCAATTTTAATGGTTAACCTATCAGAACAATAATACGGATAGTAGGTTAAAAAATCAAGGAGGGCACAACACATTTTTTTCAGTACAAGAATTATATAAATTACAGACTCTGTTGTCACATGAGATCTGCATTCTATAGCAACTGTACTAGTGAACTTTACCCGGCATTTCCCAAAATAATGAATCCCTTAATTTTTTTTTATCTCGGCAACTATCTAGGAAATGGTGGCCGTTTTGAGTTTTTTTCATACGACGCACACTTACTCAGGGGTATCCAATGTTTGATTAAATATGAGTGAGGTAGGTCTTATGTTTATTGAGGTTTTCTGCGTTGAAGAAAAAAATACAGAAAATGAGGAAAAGTAATATGTCACACGACTATTGTTCGGGGTCAAATACAAATTTCAAATCTAGAGGCTTGCATAGCGACTACCACAAGGGTCGATCAGGTTCCCACAACGACTACTATACAAGGGAGTGATCTCTTCCTCGTCACAAGAACATTACTTTGACTACACTTCTTAAAACTGATGAGGGTTTTACTGCGGCATTGTCATGCCTGCTACTACCTATCAATACTTACAGTAGCTAACTTTTGAACAGCTTCATCACTTGCACCAAGAGAAGCTAGTCCTAGTTCTTGTGAAAACTGTGCAAAACTGGAATCTGCCAGCAATGGCATATGACCAAGTAGTTCGTGACAACAATCTCTGAAAATTACAGAAAGCAAATGGAACTAGCGATATTTAATTTTATACAAGTTAAAACAATGTAGGTTTAATTATACAGTCATGTCGGGAAATCAACCCAGAAAACAGAGTCTACACTAGAGAGTCATAGTTATATAATGCTGAAAGTACATCTCTTTAGTTTCTGTTTAGTGTAAGGGTGACTTTGATCTTATTTTCCATTTGTTTATTGCGGCTATTTTCAATTGGAGTTAAAGGATGTTTGGAAATACAGTTTGGGTAGGCCTATACTAGTCTGTTCTTTCACTTATGGTATTAGTTTGTATTTTAGATGTGTTTAAACTCTTTCAATCCGAGTCAGCTATTGCTATTTCTTTCCTTATGTAGTCGCCAGGAAAACTTTAAAATCATATTTGTGTAGTACAATTCGTCAATTAGGATCAAACTTTGAAGATATGTGAAATGATAGATGAAAAATATAAATCTTCTTGTACGAAACCCTTGCAGCCCATTTGATTGTTTTGATGTATGAATAATAAAACGATGATCCCCTATATACACATTTACCAAAATTGTCATTTTTGTGTGAATCTCATATATAACATGCACGTCTGACTTTACTTTATTCACCTTTGGGAAAATTTGTCAAAAGTCTCATTTTTCGAAACTTTTTTGTTGATTTAATTTTGCGCATATTAAAAATGTTGTTTGGAATTTGTTCTATTAAAATCCTAATTTTTGTGCATATTTGAAAATTAAAGTGGTCGTTAAGACTTAGTTGTTACCCTATGGTAATTCGTGGCTTTTTGTTAATAAAATAAATTTTGCTTTATGGGAATGTTTCTCGGGTTGTCCTCTTCCACAATTGTAATTTTTGTGCGGCCCGAAAAATTCAATGACTCTATGGCTCTTTTTAGTTCAACTTTTGACAATACTGTAAATATGACCATGGCTCTATAGACCATTTATCACTCACATAGTTTAATTGAATGATTGATTGAATGATTGGTGTTTAACGCCACGTTGGCAATATTTCAGCCATATCCTTTCGAGAACATACATAATATTTACCATGATATAACTGAAAATTGTCAACTGTCTAAAATATACATAATGTCCTTTGTTAAAATTAGATGACATGTAGTATCGATCTTAAATTTTCGATGTACACAAAAGTGAAAAGTTGGTAGAAACCATTAATGAAATGTAAAACATTTAATTAACATAACAATTTTGGTCGAAAATCCTTTGATAAAATTTTCCATCAAGTTCTAAGATAAAGCCTATGAAGTTATTACGACAAATATGAAATTCTGACATGCTCGTTTAAAAATAAATTTAATAGATGACAAAATGAATGGTTTTGTTCATTATCAAAAGTACATTTTACAGCCTTTTTCTCGGACTGATATGATCCCAATCACATAGTCCAAGTTAACAGTCCAAACAAGACTAGTAAGTTTCCTGCATTACGATAATGGAGATAAAAAGGAAATTTCCAAAGTCCTGGTTTTTCAAAAATTATTGTATAAAAATAACAACAACAGCAACAAAATAAAAACCCAACCTACAACCCACATTACTCATCAGATACTACAATTCGTTTATATATTATTTCCGTTAATGAAATAATGAACATCTACGGTAACACCTTTTCCCACGGATCTAAAAGTGTTAATTTTAATTATGGACCTTTATTCAAGTAAGTATTACTATGTTCATTCACACATTCGATAAAAATAAGATCTATTTCGCTTGAAGTATATATCTTGTGATATAGTACTCGAGTATTTTTTCTTCAAAATAATGGCTTTCCTTTTCTGGTCCTACCAATAAGATGAAATTTAAATTACAAATTCATGTAAGTGGTCTCCAACAGCGGTGTTTGCATTTTTGTTTTGCATTCTGATCTTACTATGATGTATAAACTTATTGACGTCATACCTCTTCTGACGCCAGATGAACATTAATACAGTTGTGATAAAATCAATCCTGACGACAAAAAGATTCTGATATGATTTGAATGTCACAATATAAATGTATATATTGACTTTACAGGAGCTGGGGCGCATTTTTTGTATTATTTGTTTTTGAAATAACCAATTTACTGTATAAAATTTCAAACGAATAAGCCGTTATGGTTTTACACTATATTAGGCCTACTGCTGAAAGTGTTTTTACTTTTAGATACCAAAATGTCTTTGTTTAACTATAAATAAGAATGACGCATTGTGGTCCCACGAACACGAGTGGACACAGTAACCTGACACTTTGACGGTGAGTATGTAAGTGTCAGACATTTCTAATCACCGAAGGCTTAAATGTGTAATTTTGTATAGTATAAGAACGAAAATGCGAGTGCTGTCTGATGTTACTAAACGTATTGAGAGAACAGTTATTATATAACAATAACCTTTTATCGTCGGGCATTGTGGAGAATCAAGGAGTCGCCAATATTTTGGAATCTACCTTTTTGTATATCGAAGTTGATTAATCATTAATGTTTACGTAGTTTTAAATTTTGCTTGTCCAATAAAGCCCAAAGCTAACAAGGCTGTAACATTCGTTAAATACCTGCATAAGACAATCAAGACAAGGTGTCAAGATGCTAAAGTATCATGAGGGATGGGGCTTAAATCCGACAGGCTCAAATGTTTTATTAGATCTATGCTGAAATTATAAGACAACATGTGTAGTACCTCTAATGTCATCGTATCACGTAGTATTTGAACATTTGAATATAAATGAACTTACGGTTCAGGAGTATACAGGGGATCAGAACTATGACGGATATACTGGGTACAGTGGAAAACCCGGAAAGCTAATCCAGCTAGAAAGTCACGTGACGACAAATATCCAGCCACGGGTCGTAGTTGAAAACCTGTTTTCTCTACAAAAATAAAAATGTACTTTTCATTTTGAAAAGCAAAGTAAATAAAAGTAATTGAAACACAAACTACATCTAGAGATATTGAATTTTGTAACAGATAATTGTGTAGATATCGAGTACCTCTTCGAATTACCTTTTAAAAACTCGGACACATCTTCAAGCTGTGGAACATTGTCTTCTCTGAAAACAAAAAGATCAATATCAGCAATGAGATATAAGCTGCAGTTTAAATTATTTCGCATGCACACCATTTGCGAGGTTTCATCTTATCTATACCATTAAATTAATTGTAAGGGTTATTTGTTCCTTAATTTTATATAAACCATGAACGTAATATTTCCTTTCTTGGTCCTACCAATAAGATTAAGTTTTAAGTACAACTTCATAAAAGTGGTCGCCTACAAAGATATTTGCATATTTGTTTTGAAGTCTAATCTCGACTATAATGACATAAAAAAATCATAAGTTTCTGACGTCATACATACTCTGACGCCAGATGCAATAAAACAGTTGTGATAAAATCAATCGTGACGACAAAAAAACTCTAATATGAATTGAATGTCACAATAAATATTGTCTTTACAAGAGCTGGGGTGTTCACTGGCAAATACTAAGGGCGGGAACGAGCTTAACAATTATCAAAATTACCGAAAGTGGGGATGATGTGGGACACAACTGGCCAATGGCTAGGGACTGCCACTGGAAAATTGAAGTAAGATGGGTAAAATTGTAGGAATGAACAATTTAGCATTTTGTAGCGGTGTTAGCCTTCTGTGTTCGAAATCTTCGAAAGGGATCTCTTATGTGGCATAATAAAACGTCATTAACTACGGCAAGGCTTTCCTTATAGTAACCTGCGTTGATGCCTAATTCATTAATTGGTTTTGTAATTTATCTTAAGATAGAAATTCGAAAATTAACAAACAAATGGTAAATGTGCCCATTTTAATGCCACTTTTTCATGTTAATTCATTCATAAAAGAGAATGTATACATGTTTCTGAGATGACCCAGCCATTTTTCGGTTTTTGGAACTTCTTTTGGGATTTGTTTCACACTTTCATTTTTCTCAATACCATAGGCGAAAATTTTTAAGGAAATGGGAAACCTTACAGTGAACAACCCCCTTTACCAAGTTCCTATACATGGGAAAAGAGCAGACAATTCATAATTTGCATATGAAAACATTCGTTAATATGCAACATTCAAATTATATATCCTTTGGCTCCATAGATGGTAATTGTTTCAAGGAGGCAATCCACTAAAGCTTCTTATTCTATTAGTAAATCAAATCTATCTATCACATCATTGTTGTACCAAGTCCACAGACAGTAAAACAAATCTACCAGTTACATCAGTATTGTACGGATTCCTCAGACTCAATCTTACCTGTATCCACAGTGTTCAATCAACTGTGGAATATTCCTCAGGTATTCTCTGCAAGCATGGGTCGGGTACAGCTTCATTAGCTCCGAAAATACTGTTCCCCTGAAGTAAAACATTACCAAATGTCAGATAATTTAAACATGTACAGTAACATGCAGGTTTCAGTACAATAGGGTTTGCTTTTGTTTTATTTACAAAAGGCAGATAGAAATTAAATCTGGGAACAAAAACTGGGAAAATGATGATAAGTTTGTTTTCAAGGCGGAAGCAAAAATTAGCGGTAAGTTGGTCGACCTACATTTTTTAATGGATCAACATATTTGAATTGATAGAGTACGAACATTTGACAAAAGGTCAAAAAGTGACTCTCGGGTTTAACCCCGTCACATACTTATGTGCCTATATTAAGCCACGAACCTGTTTTCAAGTGGTTATCGTTTAATTAGTCATTTTATTATTATTTTACCAATTTTGCATTAGATTAGGTCGATTGTCGTGTTTAATGTTTAGTTTCACATTTTGTATTTCGGGGCATTTTACAGCTTCCGTAATGGTATGGACTCTGGTTTATTGTTGAACTGTAGAAGTTTAAATTGTCATTTGGTGGGTGGCTGTCTCATGGGCAATCAAACCGAATCTCCTATTTTTATATTTCGTGATGAAAAACTGAATAATCATTTAAATTAATGCGTACTTGTTTCGTTATTAACCACTCTGATTCTAAAATGACATTTGTAGAATGCTTGATTTATTGATCGACAACATTTTTGTAATTGTTTGCGCAGTTGTGTTTCAAAAGACTGTCGGCATACCAATCTTTTCGCCGATTTCTTCCTTTATTCGTATGAAGCTGACTTCATACACAGCCTTCCGCAGAAAAAAAAGCTCAATCTTTTTGTTTCGCGTTCCGCTATATAGATGATGTTCTTTCACGAATTTATTCGAACTTTAGTGACTGTTGTTGACCGCATCTATCCGTTGAACTTAAATCAATGATACTACAGAAATAGAAATGTCTGCCTCATACCTTGACTTACACATAGAAATTGACAGTAAGTGCGGGTTAGGAAAAAAAACTTTACGACAAGAGAGATGACTTTAATTTTCCCATTCTAAACTTCCCCTTCATGTCTAGGAACATTCCAGCCTCACCTGCATACGGAGTGCATACATATTTTTCTCAGTTGATACGCTTCTACAGAGCGTGTGCTTCCTATCAGGGTTTTATTGATAGAGGGATGCTGCTGAAACGAAAGCTTCTAAACGAGGGTTTCTCAAGGAAAGAATTAAGTCATCACTCCGGGAAATTTTCGGTCGCCATCATAATTTGGTTGACCGATACCTAATGTCAATTACAAAAATGACAATGGATACCTTGTCACTGTCGTGGCAACAAATCCGTTCCTATACCAGTTGCGACTATTGATTGCGACTATACATCGGCCTTGTCTGCTGAGTAACACGACGTGTGCCACTAGAGGACCACCTGAACTAACCCTGGTTTTTGTAGGGTTCGTGCTACTCTAGCTTTAGTATTCAGTGTAGTGTTGTGTGTACTTTGTTTGTCTTTCGTTTCTTTTTTGTTGGTCATGGTCTTATCTGTCTTCTGATTTAACGATTTCTGTTTGCCCTTCGGTATCTTTGTTTTTTTTTAAACAAAATAATACAATTTAAAGGAGCGTTACCAAATTCGGTAATTTTGGTATAATGCATGATTTTTGCATTGTCTGCAAATGGAAAAATTTTTGCTAATGTAATTTAAATTGGACTTCAAATGTTTTGTCCCCGAGCATACATGATGAAAAGTCAACCCAGAAAAGCGTGTTGTACGCAGATGAATTTAAGACAGATTTAAGAAAAATGGTAGGAGGAAATGAATGCTGTCATTCCGGCGTTTATTCTTTATCTTTGATTTTAATAATTCAAATCTACTTGACTAAGAGGTGACATTTTGCAAAGTTAGGTAGTCATATTTTGGTATGTAAGACAACAGATTTTCAGTTACCTAATTGGGTATATGTTGCGAGTCGAATATATACTATACCGTAGCCAGTGAGCAAGTTAGAACATAAAATTATTCACACCAATTACATCTTTATGTACATCATTTCATAAATTTATAGACAAAGCAATACCATTTTAATACAAACCATGTATAAATTCATAAGGAAATGCCAAACTTTTGAATATATCAAGGAAGGAAGAAGGCAAAATACAGAATTCCCCATGTTTAATAAATATGGAAAATTCAGGTATGCCATATGAACATTTCAAGGAGAAAACTCTCACCAGTAGCATCAGAACCGAAACATAGGAGGCCAAAAATTCAAACGCAGCAAAAGAAGCACTCCCCCAAACAAATCGAAATGGGAAGTCAAATCCGACGGCAGGGAACACCACC
This sequence comes from Geukensia granosissima, assembly GCA_032357055.1. Classification (NCBI taxonomy): domain Eukaryota; kingdom Metazoa; phylum Mollusca; class Bivalvia; order Mytilida; family Mytilidae; genus Geukensia; species Geukensia granosissima. The sequence continues at coordinate 6,399 of JAULBM010292018.1, read as the reverse complement.
AAGTGCCTCACCCTCCAAGGCAAGTGGAATTTCTGATTGTGAACATATAAAGTTGAGCTTACCATGTATGCACCTCTTCTTCTGTGTATTCAACCCTTGGTATAGGCTGCCCACTGAAATAATACAAGCATAACCTTAACCCTAATGGTCAATCTTTTTATTTTTTCTGTAAAATTGCTGTACCAATATGTATTTACTTGTTTATTTTACAATGAGTAATCGAGGAAAACCAAAGGAACAAGTATAATTAAAAAGAACTAGAGAAAAGGGCCAAAGCAGGAACTCACAAATTGCTGGAGTGAACTCATGTGATGTTGAATGGAAGGCGGTTCCTGTCTCTTTACAGATCACTCAATGCTCACTGTCTTCACGTGAGTTAGGATAAATATATAACTATGTTCTGTTAATATGTGTTAATAATTAAGAAAATTAAAAAAAGAAAAAGAAATTCCAGATTTATTACATAATCAAATCTATTTGTTAAAAAATGTAAATGTTATACATCCATATTATTTTCTTGTTTAACTGTGACTATAACATAATTTGCCAATCAAGAATGACCTTCCTTTCTTGGATAAGATATTCTAATAAAGCAACAGACGGATTTATCAGGGCTATAACCAGGATTTAGAAGAAATATCTTAACATTTACTGATTGGCAATATGTATTCATGAATTTGAGTATAATCAAAAGATAACACGGATGGAATGTTCTTTATAGCGAATTAATGTGTACGTTTGCCATCCAAGAAATTGTGTTCATATTTTATAGTTATCTTATAATATAACATTAATGAAACAAGGGGCATCAGTTTGTGTTACCTTGCAAAATCAACTGATGGGTAAAATTTATTCTTCTCTCCAAGGACCCAAGAAAAACCATTACCAATTGAGTTAATGGGAGAACAGAATAGATGACATTATAGACATCAAAAGTTACAATTTTTGCTATGGTACAAGTTTTCTTCCGTGAGTGTTAAAACACAGTTCTGAGACTACATGTATAAATGTATTCTAACTTTCATGATACAACTTACTATTTGTATTTGAATGCTATGTCTGCAAATATTTTTCTTCTTTGTCTATACACTTTGTCCTTGAAACCCTAGTAAATAGTAAATTCATTGATTGTATAAATAATGCCAAGCATTGTTTCGCCCCTTTGTCTATTTAGGGGTTAAAGACAAAACTGTGATAACAGCTACGGCTTTACTTAAAACAGTAAGTGAGACTTTAAACTGATATTTCCGTTTTTATGGAGTCATACATGAACCTACACGGTTCCAGTTCAGATTATACTACTTAGCAGAATAGAGGTATAAAGTAGAAAAGAAAAGTTAGTTTCTATTTCTCGTTAAGCTGTAGCCCTAGTTCACTTGATTTCCGTAGGGCAACAAGTCTTTAAAACAGTGCCTTGCATTTCTCTCTTATCAAAAAGATTGTTGACAAAATGACGTTTTAACTAGTTTCGTTTCAATATACATTCAAAGATATTTGTATTTTTGAAGTCGATCCGTCTTTTAAACACATTTTGTATAATTTAGAATCCCGATTATAATTTGAATGATCGGAGTTTACATTTTTTATTTCAGGTTATTCAGACTCCTACGTATAATTAAAATAAAACTATATTACGTATAATTAAAATAAAACTATATACCGGATGATCTGCGTCCAGTTCTGCACCATACATTAACACACGGTTCGCCGATTTATCTAAATCTGAAACTTTCCTTGGGAACCAAGGAACAGTCTCAAGGGAGTCATCTGAAAACAAGTGAAAGACAAATCTGATACAGGTATGTCACAGAACACAAAATGTAGAAATCTTTTCTGATATAAGTAAGACGGAGAAATCTTTTCCGATATTAGTTAATCTGTTCTGATACTAGTATGTCACGTAACACAAAACTTTCTTGCACTAATATTTCAGCGAACATAATAAGAGAAATCTTTACTAATACTAATACTATAACGTAACACAAAATAAAGAAGTCTCTTCTGAAATAAGTTTGTTACGTTACAAAAAATAAAGAAATATTTACTGATATAAGTAAGTCACTTAACACAAAATAGACAAATCTGTTCGGATACTAGTTCTTACACTTGTATATGTCAGCGAACACAATAAATAATATTTACTGATATTAATACTTTACGTAACACAACAAGTGGAGAAATCTCTTCTGAAATATGTATGTCACGTAACACAAAATTGAGAATATTTTTGAAATCAAATCCGATACTAGTATGTCGCAGAACACAAAATGGAGAAATCTTTTCTGATATTAGTAAGTCACGGAACACACACACAAAAAACTTTTCTGATACTAGTATGTCACGGAAGACAAAATAAAAAAAATCTTTCGTGATACTACAACTTCACGTAACTCAAAATAGATTTTTTCTGACCTTATAGTATGTTATGGAACACAAAATAAAAAGATCTTTCGTGAAACTAGTATATCAGGGAACACAAATTAGAGAAATATTTTGTGATAGTATGTAAGAGAACACAAAACAGAGGAATCTGTTCTGATAATAGTACTTCACGGAACACAAATACTGTTACTCAAAAAAAAATATTTATGATATTCCTTCCGTTTTTTGGTATTTAATTTGCTCTTAGATGTTTTAACTAAGGTAGCGGTTAATAATCCTTTTCGTCTTACATTTTCTGACGATTTATGAACAATCAATCATATCAATTAACATACCAATTAATAATTATCAAATTATATTTCTAGTTAGTAAAAGAAGATCTTACCTAAATATGTTATTCTTGAAGCAGTTGCAGGCGACGGGGGTATTGGTAAATCGTTGTACGATATACTGTTGACCTCTTTCTTTAAGCGTTTTATTAACTCTTCCAGTCGTATGTTATCCGTTTCAATATCCATATAAATATCATACATCGAATCACTACGCCTGGATTTCCGGGACTCTATGTGGACTACATTGATATGATGTTCCTAAAATTTTAATGATTGTTATTATATGTATTGAAACATTATTTTCAGATTAACAGACGGTAATTGAAACAGAATACTTTAAATATATGCTTATTGTTCCGAGTGCGACGAATGCTGTTCATTGAAAGTTTGTACAACACTAATATATCTAACATATCACTTCTAATGTTCTTCGGAACAAACCCAATATTTTGTCCGATTCATACACATCACAAGTGTTTATTCAAAACAGAAACAAAGCATTCTGACGACGTCGAAAAATTTTAAGCTGAGTTAGGTTTGAATTAAGTTAATTTAACTAGGGGTTCAATAGGCCCGACATTTTGGAACATAGTTTCAGATGAGAAGATTTTTATTGAATCTGCCAATCAGAAATAAGAAATGTCCACGGCTGCCATGTTTTTTCCGATCGGGACGAAATGAGGAAACTTTGTCAAGAACCTTCCATGGATGCTCCACATCAAATATTAAACCATTTCACCAAGGGGTTTCAGGGGAGATGATTTTTTTAATGTTCAGCCAATCAGAAACGAGGATCGTCCATATCGCCATGTTTGTTGACGGATCGAGATAAAAAGACCACTCTTTGTTAAGGACCTTCCATAGATGCTTCCTGTAAAGTTTGGTTCTATTAAACCCAGTTGTTTCAAAGGATATTAGTTTTTAACGTTTCAGGCAAAGAGAAACCAAAATCGTCAATGGCGACCATGTTTGTTGAAGGGTCGAAACGAAACGACAATGTTGTAAAGGACCTTATATAGATTTTGTCAAGTTTAATTCAGTTTGAACAAACGGTTTCAAAGGAGTTGATTAAAATGCGAAAAGTTTACGACGGACGGACGACGGACTCAAAGTGATGACAAAAGCTAACCTGGCCTTTGGTCAGGTGAGCTTATTAATTAGAAAATAGCAAATTAAGGTAGTTTATTCGGATATAAAAAAGGTATTGACCATAAAACCTGCATGTAGCGAACTTCCACCTAACATACAAGTTATAGAATGAAATGTAACCAGCGATAACCAAAAACTTGTATTTTACCTGAAAAATCTTTAGTGCATTTGCCAGACATCCAACTTGATCTTTTAAACTGAAGACAATTGAAGTTGTTTTACCAAGTCCTGAAGGGCTGTAAATTCCAGCAATACTGTCTAAATTCTGTAAATTAATTTTTTAATATAGATATCTTTTAACATGTTTATCTGCTAGTTTGGTTTCATGCATCATAAACTCAACACGTGTTTTATAAATAACATTAACAAATGTTGAAATCAATGAACTATCAGGTTCAACAGCCAATCATTATTTAGACTACGTGGACTTGAATGCGGTATTGAAAGCCTTGAGTTGTCATTAGGAGAACGCTGTGCTACAAAATTATAATTACTTATTGTTTTAGTAAAAAATGAAAACGTGCACGATCTTTATCAATTTAAATGGTTTCGTCCTCTGTAAATAAATGATAAAAAATGAAAGAAAGGGGACCAGACCACATCTCCAGCAGAAGCTGCTAAAAGGTAATAAGTTCCAGCTGTGACGATCCTTTTATATCATGTTATATAACACGTCAAATATCAGCGATTGTTTTCACAAAAAATCTTAAGTCTTAGATTGACCTAAGCGTAGAAATATCAAAGGAAAACTCATTGTGACTGTAGAATGACACGAAATATAACAATAAAGTAGTAAATCGACAGAATTTTTAAGCAGAAGATCAGTATTATTTAAGACCACAGTGAAAATTTCTCGCTCGTTCACAAAAACCAAACACCCATGTGTATCTCTTAACATAAACACATAGTCACTCCGTAAGATATTAATACTGTATCAACACATGCAGAGAAATCAACAGAAGCTGTCCAAAGATTTAATAACTTCAAAGCATATCTAGATCGACAGACCAATAATCTATGCCAAAAACAAACAAAACATATTTTATCTTTAAGATGATTGAATTATCTCGAGTGCTTTTGTTCAAATTGGTCAAAATAAAATCGAAAATAGCTCTTGGAAGACTATTCAAAAACGGTTACGGGGCTGATAATGTGTCAAAATAAAGGCAAATTTAAAAAACATTTAGCGGTGCAAATTAACACCATTTAAGGCCTTTTATGAACGATATTGCATAAAAACACAGGTTTTTCAATATCACTGAAGTCCTTTTTCAGATGGCCACACATATCAAAAAGAGTGGTTTAATTACTGATTTTAAATAAACCAATTCTATAAAAAAAAATATTTACTTTTGAATATTTGTTATATACGTATGTGAGGTGTGATTGTGTCATTCTGGCATATATATAAATGAAAATGAGGTAAATGTAAAAGACACTGCACTCCACCCACGAGAAAAAAATCTTCAAATCTAGATGTCTCCACACGGCCTTCAACAATTGTTGGAATACCACTCCAAGTGAAAAACAGTAATCGCCCCAAATAAAAAATCGTGTATGCGTAAAATAAATTAGAACCGAAGCATAGGAAGTCAAATATTCAAATATAGCAAAAGAAGCACTCAAATTCAAACAAATGGGAAGCCAAATCCGACGGCAGGGACAACTACTAAGTGCCTTACTTTTAATAAGAATGTTACTGGCCTTTTTATTTTTACATGTGTTTGTAATGAAAAAAAAGACGTAAGTGATTTGACTCAATTGTTAGATTATTTGATATTAAGAGTTTATTTTATGAATTCTGGAGTAACGATTTGACATCCTGTCGTATTGGTTTTTTTACCAGTGTTAAACAAATATGTTGAAATTTGATATGCTTGATGTACACTAAGAAGAAACCAGATTAAGTTTTTTGTTAAAGACGCTGCATCCATCAAAACATTATCTTAAAGATAAAATTTATGATCATCTTATCCCATTCTACTAAATAAAGTTTTAAAAGATCTGATCCAATTTATTCAGCGGATAAAAGTTTAACAGGATGCCCCATTTCTACAACAGGAGTTCGAGTGGCAATATAACATCAATTTTACCATCAATTATTTCACTAAGAGTTTAATTTAACTCCATGTTAAATTTGGTTGATTTGTACAGGATTTAACTACAAGTTAAAATTTAACAGTGATTTAAAAGTGTTTTTAAACAACAGGTCCGTGGTGATGGTTAAATTAATGCTAAATTGCAAATGTCCAACTCCTGTTGGAAAATGGGAAATCCTGTTAAAATTTTATCATAAATTAGACCTGATTGTTAAAAAAGAGGTTTAGACATTGATAGTAGCAGAAAAGAAGTGCCCCTTTGTGATTACAGTAAGATCAGTGATATTCATTAAGGATGTTCGCTACTCAATTTGAAAATAAATAGCTTTTTAAAAGACTGTCATAAATATGTAGTGCTTAACACTAAAAGATAAAAGACCAGAAAAAAATTATGGGTCAATGTGCTACTTTTTGAGATATAAGGCTTTGAAAATTTG
>JAULBM010292007.1:0-15612 GCA_032357055.1 Geukensia granosissima | reverse complement strand
AAACCGTTAACTGTGGGATAATTCTTTCTTTTGATTGAATATAAATACAAAGGTAGAAACGCACAAATAATTTTTAACGCTCGAAAATCACACTCCAGAAAAGCCTGACATAGAGTATAGGTCGATTGTCGTGTTTTATGAATAATTTCACATTTTGTATTTTTGGGCTGTTTAACAGGCTGTCATGGTACCTACATAAGTTTTATTTCGACTGTTATTGTAGCTGTCTCATGGACACTCATGCCCTTTAATTTCGACTGTTATTGTAGCTGTCTCATGGACAATCATGCTCCATTTCCTTTTTTTAAAATTAATTTTGGCCATTACATTTTTACAGTATTGATCTTGTCCATTGTGTACCGTCTCGGTGGTGTAATGGTTAGCGTGCTTGCCTCGAGTGTGCAGGGTCGTGGGTTCGATCCTCGGCCCGGTCAAACCAAAGACATTAAAATTGGTGTTTGCTGCTTCTCCGCTAAGCACGAGAATTTAGGAGTAAGAGCAAAGACTGGTCGGCCCAGAGTTTAATGTGCCTGGTAAAATGCATGGCATGCTACCTTCGTACTGTTGCTTTCGGCAGCAAGCACGTTAAAAATCCAGCTCAATGTGTCGGTCTAGTACAATTAAAGAAGGTGTCATCCGTCATCATCATTCATTGATATGCTATCGTCCTGGATATGCATGAAATATTTGCCACTCGGCATTAAGCAACAATAAATCAATTAATTTTTTCCGTTGTTGAAGACCTTAAAGTTAAATGAAGATGTTTGTAATTTATACATTTTGAATAGCTCTCTCTTAGCAAATTAAACCACACCTCCTGTTTCTTTGTGGAATGGACCAACCTCCTGGCGAAGAAAACGAACAGCATGTTAATGTTAATTTTTACTCAATAATTGTTGCTTAACAACCCATATATAAAAATTTATACTATAACTAAAACTTGTGTATATAGATATTAAGTTTTACAATATTTTCATAGTAGAAAATATCAGTTAAACTCAGAAACAGAAAGATAGTTGTCTATTTGAAAGCACTTGTTATTAGTGTATGTTACTATTGAAAAAAAAACAAGATTCTTTAAGCCACATTTTTGGCACACAAATTTGACTAAAATAAAAGGAATGCTAACATCAACTATTCTGGATTGTTTGTTGAAAATACATAAAAATGATAAAAGAAAATCCAACTGTTTTACTTAGTTTAACTGGTTATACAACGGTCACATTACACTTAAAATGGCTTTAGATGTAGAAATATTGAGAAATTAGTTAAATTGATGCAGTATTTGATAAGTTTTGTTAAATTCGATTAAAGAAACAACAGAACCAAACTTTGTACAATCAAAAATCTACTAAGTACAAATGTTAAGTTAAAATATATTTTTGTTGTTTTTCTGATGTCATATCTATTTTGGGCAAAACACCTCCGTAAAGGAGTAGGTACGGTAAACCCCATATGATTTTCTGATTATATGACAGAACAATAAGTTGCTCTATAATGACCGTCTTTCAATAATTTATAACCTGTACTAATATAATTGTCATCATTTCGAAAAAGCAATTTGACACTTTTTAGGTGGATATGACCGCACAAAAACACCACGAAGATATTTTAAATACATTTGTACTCTTGTGGAAAGTTTGGTTTTGATTATTTTGTAGGATCTATATAGAAATAAAAAATGTTTTATATTTTTGTATCAGATTAAGTAATTACTTAGCATTTTTAACTTTAAAGCAATTTCTGTGTGCATATGACCGTTGTAGAACCCATTTAGCCAAGAAACTATTAGATTTTCTTTTTTACTTATTTTTCAATACAAACGATATGTGTGGAAACAGATATTGACCACTGCACAATTTTCATCCAAATTCTCCTGGTTATTTGTCGAAATGGTGAAAATTATGTAAGAATAAATTATAATTTTAATATATTACAATCTTACCTCTCGAAGTTGTCCTTATAAAAAACAACAAGCATTGGCAAATGAACGAAAAATTCGGAAGGAGTGGATAAGAAGGCTACAGACAGCTTATATATATAATTCGGTCTTGATGACAATATAATTGGCAACGGAAATATATCTAAAACTTCTGCCATCGACATAATGAATATTGCTGACAAAAGAACACGAAATCACCATGATCATAGGACTCATGGTAAACGAAGAAATCGCAAAAACGCACTCAACAGCGCACCAATTGCACACTTCAAGAAATTTTGAATATATTAAAAAACGACAGACTTTTTTATTGAGCAAATTATATGTTGTTACAATAAGTAGGTTACATGATATTATCAATCAAAGTACCGAAGTACTGTCTACTCGAGGGACCCACTGTTTAAAACTAGGGTAATTCGGCCATCTTAAAACTCGTTCAATGGAAGACCCTCCTCTTCACACTTCAGTATCATATAGAACAATGAATATTCATGACTGTCCGAAGATTAATCTGCATCAGAAAATAACCTTTTTGAATATGCTGATTTTGCTGCAACTAACAGCTATGCAAAACGCTATCTACCATAAAGAGACAACAAAACATTATTTAAATATTATTTTCCTTATTTCTGGTAAATGATGGATGTTAATTTTGTTCTCAAACGATTTATATCGCGATGCGGAGGACCACAAATACGACGGTTAAACGGCAAAAATCCGTTTGCATATTCCGGTTACTCCTGTGATCGCTATACTTCGTGGCCCCCCCAAAAGGGGCCTTCTCGTAAAAATGGCAAAAGAGCCAAATCTTCAAAGGCTCACGTATCATCACGACCTTTTGTTGTCATACACGCGCGTCATCGTATAGGTAAAGTAGGAGATTATATAAGACATTTTACAAGTAAATTTTAAAAAATAACTAGATCAACAGAGGTACAGATTTGATAAACCTATCGAATTTATTTTACGACATTTCCGTTCAAAATCTTATATCTCTAAATTTGATAACATCGAGCCATCTATTATCTCATATACATATAAAAAAATCTTGCAGTAATGTAATATTCAGTTATACCTCAGTAACATCGGATGTTAACATTGATTACAACACGCCGTTAACCTGTGACTCCCCTTCATCAAAATGGAGAAAGGATCTCTTTGGCGTTGCATAACTGGACACCTAAAGATCGTCGAGGACTGAGACGTAACAAGATTTCTGAAGAAGGACCTAAATGACGTCCACCATTGAAATGTTGATTGACCAGAGTGTCGTTAAGTAATACACGATGCTTTTTCTTCCTATTTTTAAAAATGGTGAAAACGAGAGAAGGCCGATAAAAAACTTAGATGCTTAAATCTAAAAAAAAAGCAAAACTATTGTAGATATTCGTATATCTAAAAATAATTTAGAATTAAACAGAAAACCGATTTCAAGTACTCGAATGCAAATTAAACTACAATAACTTGGTACATGTACCAGGTTCGTATTTGTACAAACAGACAAAGCAGCCAACAATGTGGTGGTAGTGTGACGTGAATACTTCATGGAAGTACTGAACAAAGAAATTTTAAATTCTACATTCCAAGCCATACATGAAAGTTAATTAATAGACAGTCACCTTACTGGGAGAATAATTTAAGCCCCCTGTTGAACATTCCCAACCTTGTATTGGTCATCTTAATTACATTAGAAATCCATTAAGTATAGTTTTATCTCAGCATCCAGTAAGTGTATTATAACTCAAATTTTGTCCTTTTGACTAGTGTCTTCACCACGGTTAAAGAACTTATAATTCAAACTGCAATAAATAGTATGACATAAATACTGCAATTGATGGAAATAACTATTTTTAGAGTGTGAAGAATTCTCTTTATGTTATGCATATATATATATATACTACGCGCCTTTGATATACAATTTGAAAGTGCTGACACCTACGATTTTTCACCCTTTATTCTACACTTCCCCATAACATTATTAAATAGAAATTTTCATATCTCATTGAGTGGGCATTTTATAAAACAGATTAAAGACATATTTGCTGTACCAGTGATCGAGGTTTCTTCTCGAATGAAAAATATTACTACAAAAGAGACTTACTGGAATAACGAGGATACGATAAATTCAATTAATTTTCCTCTTGACGAAATATAAGATAAAGTTTATCGAAAGGTTGTAGGATACCCTATGGGTACAAATTGCCCCCCTTTAATTGCAGAATTATTCCTTTACTGTTATGAATCCCAGTTTATATTATTTAATAGATATATTTAATAATACTTACCGCTATTTTGACGATATCTTTGCAGTTAATAACCCAGGCTTCTGCAAATACGTCAGCATAATTTATCCCCATAGAAGTTACTTTGAATAAAGCTAATCAGCAATCAGTTTCAAAAAAATGTCGTAAGTGTAATTTCTATCGTAAATTATGACGTCACAATGAGTTTTCCTTTGAAGTTTCTACAATTACGAATGATCTTAGACTTGAGAATTTTTGTGAAAACCATTTTTGGAGAGCAGCAGCTGTCCTGATCTGGATTTAAACAAATCTGTTTCAGAAGGTAAAATCAGAACTAAAATATACAAGATAGACGATTTCTCATTTTCTAATTTTTCCTACTTGACGGGGATTTCCCTTTGGCTCCTTCATAAGGTGTATATATTGCCCAACTGGTCCGTTTTCCCATGTATGCAGCAATGTCGTAAAATTTACTTAACGTTAAATTGTCCCCACATTTCGCGATAGCGGAGGACTATAGAATTCGGAATACAGTTATTCCGCATTTCGTTTCCAGACTCTAACTTGAGATTGGCTTGCCCAAGTTGTCCAAACTTATACAGCTGGTAAGAATATGGAAGGGGAAGAACCCTATCGATTTTGATGTCAAAAGGTCAAGGTCATTCATTTTTTGGGAGAGGGGGGGGGGGGAAATTGCCGTTGCCAGACTCTAACTTGAGTTTGCCTTACCCGATGTCAACGAATCTTATATCATGTGAAAGAAATAAGGGATTGGGAGAACCCTATTGATTTTGAGGTCAAAGGTCACTATATCTGGAAAAAAAATTTCGGTCGGAAAAATAGAAACTTTTTTCATTCTTCTTTGGATTTCAATGGGATTTTTGCAAATGATTTCTTGTAAAGAAAATGCAACAAAAATTACCCAAGCATTTTATTTGTATATCTTACTGTTTTCAAAACACCAGGGCCAAAAGGGCTGAAAAAGTCATTTTGTGCCGTGTGGGAATTTAAAAAATATTTTAATCAGATTTCGATGGGATTTCTTTCGTTTGATTCCTTTCAAAGAGAGATTTGATAGATATGCCAACGGATGTCTGCTTTTTTCTAACGTTTGAGATATTTGGGTACAAAGTGGCCGAAGAACGCAATTTTTTATTTTTTTTTTAATTTCTCATCGGATTTTGATTGGGTTTGTTGCAAATGATTCCTTGTGAAAAATGCAAAAGTGGGGCCAAAGTGGCATTTGAGATATATATATCTTTAAACATTCATTAACTAATAAGCTCTACCATAAAACAAAACTAAAAGGCGGAAGACCTTGAGTGCTGCTATATTTATATTTTTATTTTTTGTATTACCAGCTATTTAATAAGTTACCATTAATTAGTTTAAACAATTACCGAACACGAATTCCATCATATATATAAAGATATATTTTTAAAGTTTGATTGCACCTGCAGAAAGTCGATAAAAAACGGACTATCATACCCAAACTTTTTATGTTAATTTCGTAAAAAAAGCTGATAAACTCAAAAAATCCATTGGGACTTATCAGTTTCTTGAATAAACTTTTACATAAAGGTGATCTTTTTAACATTATTTTATTATCTTTGAATATTGCGTTCTTTGGTATTAACATTGACTCTCTGCTCAATTATTTACTTAAAAACTAATTTTAAATAGTAAATTTTTTGTTACATGTTTGTCCCACAATACCTTGTACTCTGTTTTTCATTCATCATGTAATTTCAAAATTTCCGTAATTGCGTGTTGATGGGGACGCATGATTAATTTTTTTTTTAATTTCTTCATCTCTGATAATTATTAAAGTGAATTAATAAAAAGTGTAGTAAGCCCGCCTTAATTATTACAAAAAATAAGAGTATTTCTTTGAATTAATAATCTTCTTTGCTGCAATCTTGATACAATACGTTTTTATATTCATAATGAAGCACTCAATTATCTATTTTAATTTAAAACCATGTAAAAGCAAAATGTCAAAAGAGGCCAATGTGGAGGTTCATGTTATAAATGGTACGAGGTATTATGTTTATAGACGCCATACGCCATCCGTTTTACCAGTTTGAGAGTGCATTTAAATGCATACGCCTTAACCTTAGCTTCAAATCGTGACTGTTAACATTAATAACCAAATACATTAATGATTTGCATTTTTTGTTTGATGTTTAATAGCATTGTTCATTTGATTTTCATGACATAACCAGAAATGGTGCTATATGCAGTTATCGATATAACAACATCTATAAAGAAACAATCCTTTTGAACAGGTTATTTTTATGAAGGGTTTCCGCAGTCTGCGTTCTTTCTCAAGCAATGTGCTCGTCCATGCGAATATGATTTCATCGTTGTTGTGAAAACTACATCGTTGCATGCATGGACCTCGATTTTAAGGGACAGATATATTTTAGACCGTCAATTGTCAATGTAAATCGTTCTCTTAAAAACCATTGAAAACGAATAATTAACTGAATAAACTGAATTTCAAATCGTCAATTGTTACTCCCAAAATTTCGTTCTGTTAACTTTCCATAATAAGTAAAATAAAATTTTAAGGGTTCAGTTTCATAAAACAAATCAGCTTGAGGGGTTACTCAACTTTCTTCTTAACTAAAATACAGACTAATCAGATGGCAACATTTACAATATTCGAGGAAAAAATCAATTAAAGGTATTATGTGAAACTGTGGAACATTTAAACATATGAGAAGTAAAGCAAAAGAGGTCATTAACCTCAGTAATACGTATTAATTACAATAAGTAAGAATAATTATCTTATCTGTTTCTGCCCTAATACCAATGTGATCTTCGAATTTTTTAACATAATGCCATTAGTTGAAAAAATAACAAATGGAATATAAAAGTGAAAAATACTATGCAAAGGCAGTATGACCCAATAAATGATTACATTCTCATAAAATATGCAGATTTAATCCCGCATCCACATTGGAATAATTTGAATAAGTATTATTCTAAATTTACACGTGGGATGAACTGTTTGTACTGATTATACAAAAATCATCAGTTATCAATACGTGTCAATCTTATCGACATTGATGCCAACGATTTACTTTTAATCTGACAACCCAAATAATCAAACTATCAATTACTTGTTCAATAACAGTTAAACAAAAAACAGGCAAATGTTGAGCACGGATATTTGGATTTCTGTAGTTCTGGTGATATTAGAAGACTATTCGATACACACGCGGCTCTTTAAGTTGTTTACAAACACAATAAATCCAGTGTAAAATACCCATGTTAGAGATCAGAAGCTCATAGTCCAAAGAGACAAGACAAATTAGAAAAACTAAAAAATAAAACGACAACAAAAAGAACAAACGTTTGGAATCCACTAACTCCTTTACAAAACTTTTTATAATATAAAATGTCATTAACTCCGTTGTTTTCAGAATTTGACCGTCCAATATCCGGATTTTGTTGAAATTATGTAATGTAAATTAATCTGAAGGAAATAATGGCGTATTGTGGTAGGATAATGCTTTGATATTTGTACCTATTTTGACGTCATTTTCCGAAAAAAAAAAAAAACACTAAACTTTTTCTTTCTAACGACAAAATCCACTGTCGTTTTATATTGCGTTGGGGTAAGAAAAGAATTTCAAGTTCCTAAACTGAACTTATGTTAAGTCTTGGCAATTAAGTAAATTGTCATATTTTACCCATGGGAAAATGTTAAGTTTAAACATATTTTATTGTCAAAAAGAACAATGGATTGGACACAAGTTAAAACTACTTACTTTGGTCCTCTCCATACAATTATAATATAAAAGTACAAGATGACAACAGCAGTTACAAATACAATTACAAGGACAGCAAATATAGGAAACAACAGCAATTTATACTTAGTCTTAGTTAAGAAAAACTAAGTTATTTACAAGTTTTGAAGGGGTATATGAAAACCAGGGGAAAATGTATGTAGCGAGTACATGATGTGTAATATAACACTGCAAGTAGTAGCTATATCACGAAAATCTTTTTGTTTTATTTTTAATTTTTAGAAGGCTTGATCATTATTAGAAAATGCTTTGTGAAACAGATTTCAGATTTAGTCTCCGCTGTATAAGAGATTTGTCTTTCCAGTTCACATGTTGTGTCATCACTTGACAACAGATAGCAATAGTGTCGAGTACATTTATTTCAAAAAAATATCTGTACATATATTTGAACAAATTATATGAGTTGTCTCGAGGGAGGTTTCATGTCTCATTGCGCTGCATGCGTATATTAAGGACTAACCTCTAACCAGGGCATAAGAACAAAAATGGTCGAAACCCGAGATCCAAAAATCGTAAAAGAGGTACCCTTATATGTCGATTGCCGTGTGTTAAAACTTTTAAACACACGTGTACAAAAGTCGTCGTGATAATGGTTTCTTTTGTTTTTTATTTTGTTTTTTTAATTTGGAACGGAAATGATACAAATACCTTTTTATACAAGTATTTAAAAAGAATGATTCCTTAGATTATTTGAATGGAATGTATGCCTCACCTGCCAACTTCCCTGTTTTATCTGACAATTCAAACAACACACCAAATGTGCTGAATTAGAAAACAAACGTTATAAATAATATTTTTGTTTTTAAAGCAAATTGTTTTAAAATTTATGGAATAAATGGATTATTATTCCCATTCCTAACTGTTCAACAAGAGATCCTAGAGATCCTAGAGACTCTCTGTCTTATAGAGGTATTATTTTACCACCATGTAAATTCAAGCTTTATTGTGGTAAACCAGAGACAACACATGGTATCTGTTACACAGAAGACAAAAACAACGCTGAGCTACGATTTTAAGAGAAATGCAAAGTATGTTAATTGAGATATTGCCAGGTATGACAAACCACAAGATTATTCTTAATTGATTGCGTCAATGTCTGATTAATTCTGCAATTTGAAGTAACCTTTAACAGCTTTCGAAACATAAAAATGCAAACATAAAAAATGTCAGTTAAGGACAATATTTAATAACTTATTATATGAGATAGAAGCGAGCAAATATACTTAACATGTGTCATCGAATCCTTACTGTATACCGGTAACAGAATTGGCTTCCTGTGACGCTATCCCTTTCAAAAAGTTTGCTTCAAAACATTTTTATTTTACCGATCCTTTCTAATGTTTACAAATTCCGTAATTACAAGTATACCCAAATTTTGATACCAAATCTTTATATTTGTGAAAGACTTTAGTGAATGTTTTAATCGATTTGTTGTAACGAAATCCTTGACTGAAAATGTTTCAGTTATACAGTGATTGCGTTCATTCTGAAACGTCGCCAACATAAGCATACTGAACAAGCTGAGAAATGTATACACCGTATGAAGGAGCTAAAGAACGTCCCTCTTGACGTAAATTTTGGTGGAGATTTAACCTTGAGAAATATATTCATCTAAGTCCAGAATTGGATAAATCTCGGAATTGTATTTGTAAAAATCTGAAATATTAACGGAAAGGATATCGTCGAGATAGCGAAAGGTATTGTTAAATTTGTCTAACAAATCAGTTCTAGAGGGATCCTTGTGAAGTTTGGCCATAAACTGTGATTTATAACAGTAAAGAAACAAATCTGCAATTAAAGGAGCAAAATTTGTTCCCAATGGAATTCCTACGACCTGTCTATAAATTTTATTGCCAAAAGGAAAAAAATGTTATCTAGAAGGAAATAAACAGCATCAATCATTTCATCACGGGTCCAGTAAATATATCTTTTATATTTGTCTTTTACGTCAGAAAAAATGACCTTTCTCTACTACAGCAAATGTATTTATGATTTGTTTTATCAAAACACCATTCAATCAAACATGAGAATTTCTGTTTCAAGAGAAAATGTGGAAGTGTAGTATAAAGAGTAGAGAAATCATAAACAGATTCAAAAGGTTTTTCAAAAGTCTATAAGTTATCCCGAATTTCCAGCGAATTTTTTACACTCCAAAAATAGTTTATACCATTATGCTTGTAAGCTTCATTGCAGTAATTCACAGTTCAATTCAAAGTTTAGTAGTAGTACACTTACTTAACGCTGAGATAAAACGGAACTCGATGGGGGTTTTTATGTGGTTTAGGTAAACGATATATGGTAGGGTCTTTAAAATGTTCAACAGGGGCCTTAAGCTTAACATTGGAAGTAATTTTTCTCTCTACTTTTTGACTCTCTGTTAAGTGCATGGCCTAAATGTAGAAAAATTAAATCAAGTACCTCCATTTGTATTTAGGACACACCACGACCATACTTTTGGCGGCTTAATCAGCCGGTAAAATAACGAACCGAGTTCCGAGTTATTGAGACAATCCTTAGTTTACCTTAAACCTGACGTACATTTGCATCAAATTTTTATTTGTGTTCTAATGCTACTGATGAGAGGTTACTCATTGAAATGTACATATAGTATATCAAAACTTACCATATTTATTCATCATTGGTAAACCTGTATTTTGTAAAGACAATCATCGACTTGTCGCTTCACGTTGACAATTTTTGTTTTTTTTAAATGTATCTTCGATCTTGTGACTTTTGTCAATTACGCTATAAAACTGGCTATTAAATGTTCACTAAAAAGTCCCCATAATGTATGCCTATACAAGACGAGCTCTTTCATAAGCGAACAGGTCAATAATCTTGGCACCAGTATGCAAACATAGTCATAGAGCATCTTAATGGCGAAAGATGTTTGCATTTTTTCAAATGGACATGTGCACTTTACAGAAAAAAAATTTTTTTTCTTTATATATTATATTTGCACTCTGAGACTTTTTGCTATTTCAAACTCCCCTTTTGTATTGACTTATTTTGTTTCCACATTAACGTTCTTAGATAACAATTATCTGGTATCCTTATAACACTCAATGAGACGCGACAATCCTTCCTCAGTACAAATATTAATACTTGTACTTTATGTTATTATTAACTTGATTTAGGTGTTTTTACAGAAGTCTGATATTTCTTTGATTATTGTTGTTACATTTGTTTTTCCTTTACGTTTTCACAAACGTCTTTTATTTTTCGTATTCCAAGTAATAAAAACACCTTTTTATCTAATGGGTAACAACCTAGCAGGAGTAATCCTTTGATACTTAAATTGTACACGACGATAATTTAGAACTAATACTCTCCATCAAATAATTGCAGTATTTGAATATATTTTGTGATTTATGATTGGAAATCTAACAAAAACAAATAAACAGCACAGGGGATGGATAAAATATTTATTCAACATAGCAATTACACATGATTTGTTCAGATTCAACGTTTTGTGTTTCTGAAAATAATACAAGCCAGAACTTTTAAAGTGACGTGCTCCCGCATTCAAGCATATATAGCGGTTTTCAGAGGTTGTGACTCGAATGCAGCCCGATTATTTTTCGGCCAAAATTAAGGTATTAAAATTATTTTAAAAAATGCAATCCCCCACACAAAACCCAGCGGTTCCTGCCTTAAGAAAATAATTTGCGTGCGAGAAAAACAAAACTTGCACTACCAGAACGAGAAACATCTCCCATACATCACTTCGCAACACAAATCTATAAAACAAAGAGAAGGTTAAGGGGTTTCATATGTGAAATGTTTTGATATGGAGTTATGAAGCCTTACAAAAGCAAGGATTTATTAAGTATTATTTCTTCGTTTGACAAAGGTAAATGACATTGCTTATACATGTACATTCTTTTTTTGATTACGAATCAGACTGTTGCATCTTTATGTTGAAACATATACACTATTGAAGTGGTGACAATATTCCTGAAGGGATTAATAGCAAGTGTATTAACATACATAATGGTAAGAAAACTGTATTAAAACAACATAGAATATAGACTTACTTGTTTTGATAACTGTTTCATTGCTTGCACAAAGACTAAAATAATAATGTTTACAATAGTTGCTAACACACAACAATAGTTACTATGTACAAAAATGCTAACCATTGTTTGTCATAGACATTGATGATATTGTTCTTAATATTATTGTGTTGCGTTTGTTCATTATATATAAAGTGTGGAATCTCTCTGCATTGTCAGCCCAATTTTCTATGACTATGACGATAACTTTGCTGCAAAAATACAAAACATAATATTAGAAATAAAATGGATTCTTCTCGTTGGAAAAAAACATTTTCTATAATAAACAAACAAAGTAAGAAAAACGAATGCAATGGCAGTGTAGTTCTTCGACGACAATATCGAGGACATTTAACGGATACGGATACTGCCAAAGGAATAATTTTTAGATAAACAAACATGGGAGTATTTGTTGTTATGATTAAAGAAAAGGTCACTTCTAATTGCCACGGTCAAGTCTACCACTAAATGTTGCCAAGGTTATCTACAAACAAATGAGTTCAATAACACATTTCGAATTCTTTGTGATTGTTATTGTAATGTTGAAATCATCAACTTTTACCTATTGCCTCAATACAATTTATGAGCGTTCCAGAGTAACACAGCCAAAAGCATCAGGATGCTTAGTTGTCTAGACATCCTAGACAGTCGAACCACCAATTGTCAACTTCTAAGCTCAGGTCCACAGAATCAAGACAAATTTAGACACATTAATCTACCAAACGTGCTCCGTAGCCCTGAAAATTCAGACATAAAAGAATGTAATATCACCTGCTAGAATCTGAAACGTACTTACTACCGCTCATTCAACTACGATGCTCTGCTGTCTAGAAACCCTGAAACAGCAGAGAAACTGCAAAGTTTCAAAGTTCAGAAATCTCGACACAGTAAAACAACCAAGCAAACTTGGCACAACCAAATATCAAACTACGCAGCTCCATTGTCCTTCCCCCAGAGGGCGGCCGGGGTATACAAATAGGTCGTTCGGTTTCTCCGCCAATAGGTAGAACCCTTGCTAAAAGGGCGCCCGTTAATTCGAGCGGGATGTATAAATACTCGAACTCCCCTTCTCGAAGGTTGTGCCGGGGAAGGAATAGACACCAGGTATCTCCGTCCTGGAGGCACTAGTCCTCTAAAAGGGGTGTCCCTGATTGTGGGGGATATATAAATTCACAAATCCGTCAAGACGGAGACGTTAAAGACGCCCTGTTTAGGAAATGACACGTCTAAAGCACGTTTAATGACCCCTTGTAACAGCTTTATTAGTGGTCAGTTGGCGGCCAGTTACAAGGTTAAATTTTCCGCCCCTATCCAACCCGCAATTTTTCCAGTGGCAGTCTAAAAGTCCCTCCCTTACCAGTCCCCTTGTTACAGTCTACCCAATGATGTATTGTTTAACTTTTTTCCGTCCTGAATATGCATGAAATATTTGCCACTGGACGTTAAACAACAATCAATCAATCAATCAACCAAACTTTTTGGCCCAAAAAGTGACCTTAGCGTACCTTGTCCTATGGCTCAAATATGGGGCTTAACTTAACGTAACTACTCCAATGGTAAAAACTTAAACATTTTTTTCAAAAAGAAATGTAGAATATTTAATTTCTTGTAACATTTGTTTCTGCCAGATTAAAATTATATTTAAAAAATTAGTTAACTGTTTTCATAATCTGAATAATTTTAAACATTGCACATACATAACCAAAATATTCTTAGACACCGGCTTTGTCAACTGAGTAAAACGACGGGTGCAACTAGTGGAGATAGAGTTGCTTAAACTTCTGGAGCACCTGATCTCATCCTGGTTTTTGTAGGTTTCGTGTTACTCCAGTCCTAGTTTTCAGTGAAGTATTGTGCGTTCTATGTTTGTCTTTCATTTCATTTTGTTGGCGATGGTCTTGTCTGCCTTTTGACTTAACGATTTCTGTTCGCCCCTTTGGTGTCTTCTAATTCCTTATACCAAAGATGAGAGGGGTCGTAAAGTCAGAAGACATTCTAAGAGCATGTATAGGAGATCAAAACGAAAGATAAACATCAATACACAGAACACTTAAATCAAAACTCAAATTTTACACACAAGAATCTTATGAAAAAGAGAGCTTTGTTGGGCTCTCCGGAAAGGTAAAAAGCTCCAGTTGTATCGATTGTTATAAAATTTCTTTTATGGGAAGATTTGTTTAAGTTATTTTACCAAAGAAGTAAGTCGTTAATCCCCATATAAATATTTTGACGCAAATTCTAGACTTTATGACACAGCAATAACTAATACAGAATCATACCACATCATCTGTTTCTATAACATATACATTTCAAATTAAATGTAGTTTCATTGGCTTTCATTTTGCATGGTACAACAACAGAACATAACTTGCTTGACGACTGAAAATAAACCTACCACAAATTAGACTGATGAATTACAATATGTGTTTAATTTCCTCTAAATATTGTTTGTGAATTAGGTTGAAAATTAAATGTCAATTTTCGTTGAACATTGTCAATGTTAGAGGAAAGTCAACTGACCCCTGATGACCACAAAAGTAGAAAAAAAGAATTCAAAGATGCCAATGTTGCAGACGGAAATCGCCAAATCATGGGAATTAGCTTCTTTTATTTATTTAACTTTTCTGAAGAAATGTCTGTGCTTACGAGTCAAGAAAATTCTAGAACAATCAGTTCAATTGACTGGTTAAATTGTCTTTTGCGGGGACTTAAAAATTTACGGTGGGAGAAGTGAAGTTGAATTTCTGAATCCATTTTACCGTAAGTTTGAAAGATCTATTATTTGTCTGGCCCTTCGGTTTCTTTCGCCTACTCATTCAATAGTCGGTAATCATTAAACAGATTACGGAATCACGCCCATAACATAGAATTGAGGTTAATTCAAATCATCGTCTTCAATGTTTTAAGTGTTTTAGCCTTACAAACGCCAGATAAGCAATGTCCTCTAAATGAATTCTGACCAAAGGGGAAGGGTCGTTAAGCCGAATGTTTGGCATAAGAATTTGGCTAAAAATGGGAAGTGTCTTCTATCTATTATTCTTTATCGTTTGTATTGAAAAAGGCCTATTAAAAGAAAATCCAACATTTTTAGTTTAAGTGGTTGTAGAACGCTTTAATGGCATATAGAAATTGCTTTGATTTTGAAAAAAAATTCAGAAATTACTCGATTTGACACAAACTTTGATGGCATTTTGTCGATTCTAGCGATTCCGTCCAGATTTGATCAAAATTGAAACTCCTGATTTGACACCGATTTTGACATTATGGATTCCACGTTGGACATGCTTACCCTTCTAGAGCACCAGATCCCCCACTTGTTTTGTAATGGAGTTCGTGGATTCCAAACCTTTGTTCCTTTCGTTTCGTTTTATCTTTTTGTTTGTTCCAAATACGTCTTGTCTCTTCGGACTATGCGGTTTTTTTCTCTTAGTGTTTGTATGCAAAGCTCATTACCTAAACTGCCTAATAAAGGAATTTGGTATTGATAAAGATACACCAGGTAATACTACATACAAACGTACTACTTTTGACAAAGATGAGATCCTCAACAACCA
>JAULBM010291997.1:0-15612 GCA_032357055.1 Geukensia granosissima | reverse complement strand
TTCGAAAACTACAAAAGGGGTCTTTTACGTGCAAGGAGCTTGGCACTCTCCAAACACGTCACCCACTATGGTCCACGACCAAGCTTTCCCTATTTTAATCTGGCAACCCCACAACGAGAGGGCCTCCCCTATCCGCCACCTGGGGTTCGCGCTGGGTCACCTCTGTGGGTCGAGCCCCGGAGACCGCTCCGGTGCCAGAATTGTGGGTTGAAAATATATAATGTTGGTTATTTCTCACTACCTTTAACTTGAAAACTCGCTGTCGTTTTGTCCTTTAATGCAGTCATCATCAAGACTGTAGAAAGGCTAAGTATTTCATAAAGCATTTTATGTAGAAAAATAGATATTATCCTCTATATTATATCCCTATAATTTATCAAAGTAACCCTTTTTTCATGAAATTTTGTCTTAAAGAAATCCCTATATTTGGATCCAAAACCACTCGGATAAGCATCATAGTCCTTATCAAATGTGTACATGTTATGTTCGTTTCATCTTTTAAACTTAAACAGATGCTCCTGGGAGATGCAGCGTTTATCTGGTGCAATGGATGTCATGTTATAAGGAAATACGGACTTCAAGGTCACATTTAATTAGATATTAGCAAGCAATTCAGAATTCAGTACTGGATATCAGGGAAACATTACTTGTTGCAAAAGTTTAAGATATAAAACAGTTTCTGTCTAAAAATCACCTGACTAAAAACATTATTACATTTCTGCATTGTGTGGTTCACATTATGTGCCTTCCATTGATTTCTTTCAAAAGCGTACAGAAATGCACAGCCATCACTATCTGGACATTTAATACATGATTACCCTTCCGGAAACCTAAACTGACTTTCGATTTTAAAGATTTGTTTGTTCTGCTGGGTCTTTTTGATATTCTATTCTGATGTTTTTAAGCTTAAGTAATATAATGGTTTTTACAGATGCATATTTCACGTTTGTTATGATTTGAGGTAAGGGGAATATATGTGCCGTGCTTGCGTTGTATGCATTTATTATTTTAGGTACTGGAATGTATGTTTGAAAGATACAATTTACATCTTCCTAACATTCCCCTGATTGTTGACTTTATATTTGGCCTATCAGCGTACATTACGTCATGGAATCCATATTTCATTTGGTCCAAAACGCAACTTGAAATTCGTCAAGTTGACTGACATTCCTATTTTTGATCCTAGCATGTCTGATGAAGTTTCATTCAGAAAAGTAATTTACACGCAGTTAGAGTTGGCTTTTGAATATTTGTTATAAACCTAAAGTATGTATGATGTTGATCGTAGCTTTCTGGTGTATATTCTAAATTCTTGTTTTTAAATACCATATTAAGTCAACTCGAACATCCCACCAGCTCATTCCTTTTTAAATAACTCTTACTTTAATTAGAATGGAATGCAATAACACTACGAACATGTTAATAATTATTTAAGTAACCGAATTGGAGCAAATGTATTAAAATTTGTTAATGATTTTAACATGTTGTGGCAGTTTTGGGTCGGGAAACTATCAGCACAGAGCTTCATTTGTTTTCTCTTTTGTTATTTATTTGGCTTGTTAAAGAGCACATCATCTTAAAAATCGGAACGGTATGATGCTTGCACTGCACTAACCCAAATATAGTTTGTAATGAAAAATTTTGTCGTATTTATTCAAAATATATTTTCATGCACCGGCATTTGATTACCCTGCTTTCAACGATCCTGTAACATATTTCAAAGGATTATTAATTTCAAGTTTTTGTGTGTCTTCCAATTTATTGTTACCTATTTTCAAATTTTATCTGAAAAGTTACAACTTTTGACCTTTACAGCACATAGTCCTTTAGATAGGTTGAACATTGAATTCTTCTAATTGTGTTTATAGCAATGCTACAATTTAATACATTAAATATATAGGTCAAACAAAATTTTTTGAAGGAGATTATCACTCCCATAGAAGAAACAATAATAATTCCGCCTCGTTTAGTGGTTTATTTACTGACGGTGGCTCGCAATGTGCTGCCAGCCTCCTTCGTTAATGTGAATGTGACCGACATTCTTTTGACGTTTAAAAAATAGACCAAAAACCATTCGATTTTTTAGGCCATTGATTTTACAGATAGTTATAAGAATCATACCGAGACGGTTTACATGTAGTGTAATAACCTACAGCAGGGATTATTACAAGATTAAATACAAAATACGACTGCAATTGTAGAATTTTGATACGAGAAGGGAGAGACTTTTACAAGATTTAATACTAAAATACGGCTGCAAATGTACTATTTTGATACGACAAGGGATATCATATCCTACTTTCTATAGAAGAACCAATAATAATTCCGCCTCGTTTAGTGGTTTATTTACTGACGGGGACTCGCAATGTGTTGCCAGCATCCTTCGTTAATGTGAATGTGACCGACATCCTTTTGACGTTTAAAAAATAGACACAAAACCATTCGATTTTTTAGGCCATTGATTATAAATACAGATGGTTATAAGAATCATACCGAGGCGGTTTACATTAGTGTCACAAAGCCTTTAATGAAAATCGGCTCATATCTGGTAAAATGCAGCCGATATCCCTGTATTTTTGTGATAGTTATTTGTGTGGGCAATTTTGAAAAAAAATGGTAGTACCGATTTCCATAAATAATACACCTATATCTATCGGAAATTCCGACGTCTTTGATGCACTAAAGATTTCTGCATAATTCTCAGTAGAACAGGAGTAATTAGCAATAACTTACCTCGAAGTGGATGGAATGGCGGTGATTTTCAAGCATCCGACATCCTGTGTATGACGTATACACCACTCCCCTTTGAATAAAGTTTCAGACTTTAATGATCGCAACCTACAGCAGGGATACATATATCACAGGCTTCTCAAGACTATTACAAGATTTAATACAAAATACGACTGCAAATGTAGAATTTTGATACGACAAGGGAGAGACTTTTACAAGATCTAATACAAAAATACGGCTGCAAATGTACTATTTTGATACGACAAGGGATATCATATCCTACTTTCTATGGACACATTACTTATAATTACAGCTTACATTTAAAAATGATCCATTGAATCTCACTAATTCGTCTAACGGGTACAGGTTCCACGTTGTAGTCAGAACATTAAAACTTGTTTTGTTGGTACAGATATTTATAAACTTGTTGCTTCCTTAAACAAATATTAATAAATGTTTCATTGCATCCATCTTGTTTCTCACTTTTATTGTCACACAGTATAAAATTCCAGTCAGTATTATAATCGTGCACTGTCATCTGTCATGTCTGTATTAGTTATGCATAATTTGGAAAAACCAACCTATCTAAAGATGATTTTTCAAACTACATACCTTCTATGTTAACATGATTATTGTCATTTGTTTGTCAAGATTTGTACATTAGGGAAAACAAGACATTTGTATTTCCTTAGAAAACCAATTAATTCCAGAATTGTAAATGTCCATTTTCAAGTTCAATCTAACAAAGACTGGTTATGTATACAGGAACATTGTCCAAATTGAACACATGTTTAGTTTCGTTGGGATATGCATGAATCATTGGAGATGTATTTTCTTTTGAATATTTTTTTTGTTTAGTATATTTATTGCTATTCAGGTACTCTCTAGTCTGATTGGGTGAATTTTTGTTTTACTTGTATATTTCGTCTGTTACTTCTTTTGTTTTCTTTGTTTTTTTTTACCACTCTTGGAGGAGGGTTGGGATACCAAAAACTATTTTAACCCCACAACATGTCTCATCTACCTGTCCTTAGTAAGAAAAAGTGGTCAATGGTTTGTCTTTGTTACATGTACAGGAGCAGTATTATTTTACGTTTAAATGTTACTAGTATTTAAATTGGGACGTTTCAGAGCTTTGCGCAGGGAGCGGTATTCTCCCATTGTTGAAGACCCTGGGCCCTGCTGAGACCTCTAGGTTTGTCAATTTTCCTCTGTTTTTCACATGGTTGGAGTGCAGTCCCTTTGGAGTTTACATCATGTCTTTTAATTAACATGCAGTTGTTGAGAAATGGAATGTAATATAAAAACTTGTTTCTTTTTTTACAAAAATGAGTCAAAGGTCGCATGACGTATGACTGGTCGTAGCGTCCAAATCTTTAACTACATGTATCTGCATGCCACAGTTAACCTGGATCATATAAAGCTAAAAAATATTTCGCCCTATGTCTCGCGTCACGACTAAAAGTCGCAGGCGAGAGTAAAACTGAGAGCTATGAATTCAAATGTGTGATATGGATATAAATTAAAAATTAAAATGTAAATTTTAATAACCAACTCGACTGGTTACCGACACACAGCTCCACTTGAAGTGAAGATGGTAGAATATTTACAATGATTTGCCACAAAAACAAAATGAATGTATACATGTACTTAATGTTCCAGTCTTAATTGTCATTATCTACAAGACAATACAGAATGAAATACATGCATTCCATCATATATGTGGTGTCTCCAGTAAAACTTAATAAATTACGCTCTTTGGAAAGGTTACAATCTAAAAAGGCTATTAAATTCTCAACTGGTTCCTTCTGTATGTCCTCGGTGAATTTAGGATCCAGTTCAACAAAATCTTTCCTGTCAATGATGGCTCTAACCTACAATAATTAGAACTAAAATTACCATATAAATCATCTGAAAACTTAGGAACATAATAATTTCTAAAAAATAGTTTAAAAAATCATAAACCGCTTTGGAATATTTTTTTTTCAATATGATCAATATGACTTTGATATTTTGTACAATGTCAATTTCATTTCCTTTAATAGCCAGGGGCACATAGAGGGAAAGAAAGTTTTATTATTAAGTTAATTTAATAATTTTGTAGTAATCTAAATATTTGTGTAGCTGCAGTATAAATGCAATATTAGATCAATGTCTAAAAGATATCAACATTTTTGTATTCGGCAAACCTCGCCATTTCCCAGTTTCTTTGCCGCATACAAAAAGTTGATTTTTTTTACATTAACCAAATATTGTATATTTAGCTTTTCAAAGATACTTAAAGGTATGATAGAAGGGAGAACCTTTTATGTCCGTTTGAATCCGAGAACTCTTATTTATACCTAGTCTGTGAGGTTTATCACCCTTTATGCAGGGAAAAACGGCAACGTGCTTTAAATTTTGTTTGCCTTTTTGAAGCTACTTTAAAGTTGATTTTTTTAAGAAGAGGGAAAATTATGTCAGTGTAAATTAAAGAATGTATCTACATTTTTTATATTACAAAAAAACTTACTATACGTAGCAGTTCTTTCCTTTGAAAATCATTGCAATTTTTGAAATTCTTGAGATCGTTTCCTTCAAACTCTGACATAGCTGCTATAACAGTTTCTGTCAATTCCAGCAAATTACTTGGATCTCCATCTCCCTGTAAGCAGAAATTGTCAACTGGATTAGTAAATTGTACCTATACCGGTTATGACTTACATCGATTGTGACTATACACCGGCTTTGTCTACTGAGTAACACGACGGGTGCCACTAGTGGAACAGGAGTTGCTTACCCTTCCGGAGCACCTGAAATTAAGGTTCGTGTTACTCCAGCTTTAGTTTTCAGTGTAATGTTGTGTGTTCTATGTTTGTCTTTCGTTTCTTTTTGTTGGCCATGCTTTTGTCTGTCTTCTGACTTAACGATTTCTGTCTGCCCCTTTGGTATATTCGAATTCCTTGTATTAATTAAATTCATGACTAATATTTTGAACATTTATTTGTAAGGAATCTTTGAATGGCTATTACCACTTATTTCCACATCTCTTGCATGAATAGAACACGAAACATGAAACTCTGTCTAAACCAATTGTAACTGCTCGGCTATTTCCGCTTTGCTATATTGGAGTAAGCGAGAATGGCCGAATAATATTACAATTGTTTCTAAAAATTAATAGTCTTTTACAATATGAAATTACATACAATCTTTACAAAAAGTATCCTGCAAATACACTGTGGCAAATAGAAGAGCTTGCAATTTTTTTAAAAAAAATTCTCGTAGACTCAATTACTTTCCAAAACAGAAACCCAGGTTGCATTAAAAATTTTTGTCGGTATGCAATAACCATTTTTAACAAAATTTCATTCAGAAGTGGCAGTTTTTTTTTTTTTGTATTGTTCTGCCATCAAAAATTAATTTTGTAATAAATTAGTCAACATATTTTGTTGAATACAAAAGTTCATCTACAATCTATTTAACAAATACTGAATCTCTAGCTTTTTAATAATTCTGGAAGAATGCTTTGAAGGAATCCTCATATCTTTTTTATAAAATGCAATTTAAAAGAGGTTCCGGTAACGTTTGAATATTTTGGAGTTTTTAGCTAAGCTCTTAGTTTTTCTCCACTCATTTGGAAAAAAGGAAAATTTTGTCGCTTTCTATTTTAAATATTTTTTCTCAAAGGATTTGTAAATTTTAGAACATTAAAGATGTTTTGATAAATTGTTTATACATATTATATATTGGCATATATTCATGCGTTATAAAAGCAAAAATAAGCTTGCGGTACCAGAAAAACAAAAATGCAGAAATTTAACTTTTCAAAAAAAACAAGAATTGTCATATGAGCAGAGGACAAACAACATCATCTGTAATAATATTTTGAACACCTAAATTTGATCGCCGGTAAGATAATTAAGTGTCTTTCTGAATTCCCTTTTCAGATTTTGTAATTGCTTTAAGAATAAATAGCATAAAGATGCGACATTCAGTCCATGAAATGTAAGTTAAATTGGACATGTTATTTCATGAGCGAGCGCTCTAGATAGCCGAAGGAGAAAGATATACATTATAACCGGATTCTACCATTGTGAAAAGCTAAAAACAAAAAATATCAGAAAAAGTTTACAAGAAATTTTTTTTTTAATGTGTTACACCTCTTTTCCGATCTCCCACCGAACCGACCTCACATTGCCCAACAAAGAGCATAAATTTCATCCTTTTTTCTGCCCCTTTTCTTCTCCCATTTATTTTCCCATAATTTTTTCTTGTGTTTCCCAGAAATTACCGCCAAAATGTGGAGAAATGATCTTGGCGAAAAAGAAATACTAAAGTTTAATGTTTGCCTTAACCTGCTTAAATAATTTTGTACAAACGAATTAGTTTCCGCCTGTCTAGAATGTATTCTCATACATGAGTTATACCCCGATTAAGAATATTGATTTCGAGTTAATGTTGTCACCCAGGTTCAACACGATTGGTAAATTGGGAATAATACAAATTAGTATTAGGTCTTCCTCGGAAGACGTGTCGCCTGCGTCCACATATTGTTAAGGAATATTGGCAAACAGGAGGTGGACATGCAATGGGTGTAAAAACTGTCTTATATGATACAATTCACCATACTGAAGCTCTGTGCCAAATACCGTATAGCGGGTTATTTTCGCGGGGTGCTAATTTTAGCGTAGTTTAGCGGTCTCTAGAGAATCGCCTAAATAAATTCCGCTAAAATTTCCGTATGAAGTCAAGTACAATTCACTGCGTTAATGATCGGTATTCAACCGTATGGTATAATGGTTGACCTTAGATTATAACTCTTAGATATATATTACCTTCGGCCAAATAAAAATTACGGGTAATTGTATTACAAGTACAGATAAGTCGTGAGTTATCACTAAGTGAACGTTTATTCAATTTAGTATTGAACAAACGTTTGAAAGATGAGCATCTTAAATTTGTTCAAGAAAAAAGATCTGATAACATCTGAAAAGTCGGAACTATCTGAAATAATCGGACAAAGTGCATTAAAGGAGGCCAATGCTGCAGTTAAGGAGGCTAACTCGATAAAAACTCCTGGATCAACAAAACGTGGAAAATATTAATGTACATTTTTTTTCTTTATTTTGCAATCCGCCAAAATAAAAACCGCAAATTTTTTTGCTATACCTTTTCACCTCGAAATCACCTAATTTAACACCCGCTAAAATAACCCGCTATACGGTATCAGGAAGCTAAACTGCATGGTTCTAGAGTAAAATGTGACAGAAATTTTCTAACATGAAAAAAAGTTGAAGTCTCGGCAAACAGGAAGTGGAAATGCAATCGCCTTTAAACTGCTTCACATAATACTCTTTACCATACTTAAGTCTGTGCCAAATAATATCAGGATGCTAACCTGCATAGTGTGACAGAATTTTCCAACATGAGAAAGTACTCGAAGTCTCGGAAAACAAGAAATGGCACCGACTGGAAAAAGCCTTACACAATACACTTCACCATACCAAATGTCTATGTCCAGTATCAGGAAGCTAACCTTAATGTGACAGAAACTTTTCAACATGAGAAACTGGTCGAAGTCTCGGCAAAGAGGAAGTAGAAATGCGACTGCCTTACACGATAAACTTACCCCATACCAAAAGTCTGTGCCAAATATCAGGAAGCTAACCTGCATGGTTGCTGAGAAAAATGTGACAGAAATTTTTCAACATGAGAAAATGGTCGATGTCTCGGCAAACAGGAAGTGGAAATGCGACTGACTTGAAACTGCCTTACACGATACACTTCCCCATACCAAAAGTGCCAAATATCAGGAAGCTAACCTGCATGATATGACAGAATTTTTTCAATATGAGAAAAAAGTCAAAGTCTCGGCAAACATGATTGCGACTGACTTGAAACTGCCTACATTTCCCAAAACCGAAGTTGTGTGCAAAATATCTGGAAGCTAACTTGCATGGTTGCCGATGTTTATTATACCTGTAATCAGAAACTCGGAATTTGATTGGTTAATGACAAAACAATAAAATACACACATGACCCGAACTATCCTATTTGAACAGAAATGACCTCACGTGCAGTATAATGACGTTGGCCTCGGTCAGGTCAGGTCACCTCGTGGGTCAGGTCTAGGGTCCTCATTTCCCCAGGTTGACCTCATGAAGAGTAATTAATTGTATAATAGTCACGCAAGACGACAGTGATCCTTTTATGTCATGTATGTCGCTCTGCTTAACACAGGCGACACAATTATAAATCTTCCGTTTTCCAATTGAAAAGTCCGGACTTTCCAATATCCTATTTGTTTAAATTAAACATGTTATGACTATATTATAAAGGGCGTATTTACCAAAATATTAAGGTAAACTTAGTGCATAAAAGAACTCAATAAGTTGTCTCATCCCTTCCAAATAGGAATTACCACTTACCTGAAATGTGTATCCCAAAAATGACAAAAGGGACAAAACAACGTCTTTGTTTTCTAATAAACTCTCAAATGTTTCTTTATCCATAAGATCTTCGTCGGTCAACTAAAAAGTACATATAGAAATGTACAAAAACCACCAAAAAGTGATCTGAAAACTATCCGAATACAAGACTAAATAACTAAGGTTACAAGATTACCACATTTCAAAAGGCAAAAATAAACCAAACAAGTGAAATATCAAAATGTACAACAGAATGAGAGAAAAACTTGTCTGCTCAAATTTTGAACCAAAAGGTTTTTGTCAAGGGACAAGGTCACAGATGCTCGAGAAAAAGGATATCGACTTTAAGCAAATTATCTTTTTTTTAATTTTTGCCCCATAAATAGTATATGCAGTTTCACATTTTACATGTCTTGTTTGTTTTTACCTTTTAAATGTGGCAGAGCAAAATTTTTAACGTGCTAGCTCACGAAAGCAACAGACCGCAGGAAGAGATGCCCCCCTACTTTCATTTTTCTGACTCTGGGCAAACCAGACTTTAACTGCCTTTACTCCTAAATGTCGTGGCCATGTAAAAGAGCAGCAAATACCACTTTTTATGTCGATGGTTTTATCCGGTTGGGTATTGAAACCATCAACTTCCGGACTCGAACGACCAGGCAAACAATTACACCACCGAGACGGTCGATTATGAGCCTTGACGCGGACATTATCACTTAATTTTTTCATTTATAACTTTTTGCAAAATGCATTTAACCGTAATCATACAATTACATTATAATTAACAATTACATGTATGTTTAAAAAAACACAAACTTATATATCTATTGTATATATATGGTACAGTTCAAGCATATAGTTAAAAAATTTAAAAAGTATGGAGACATACCAAATCTGCCACCGCCTCTATATCCTTAGGGCTGTCTAACAGGTTTGTCAGGATTGCCAGGAATTTCTTCCTTTCCTCTCTGTCTAACTCGTTCAAAGGTTCCAGCACACGATGTATACATTCCAAATCAGAGACAGGACGTTTCGGTACTGAGCATGGTACTTTTCGCGCCATAATGACAGGCTTATCTGAAATCGTTTAAAAATTTATCAATAGTTTAAGCAGATGCTTCCCGTAGTTAATGAAATTAAATCTGCAGTTTAAGTCAAGAAGATTTTAAAGTGAACTTTCCATGAAAATGTACGCTACATAAAGTTCGGCTGTGGTCGTTGGGATGCGGGATGTAATTTAAAGAGCAAATAACTAAGGGAACATTCCAAATGAACTTGGTTCCAATCTGCTCATGCGGATATAGTACTGAGAATGGACGTCTTGAAGTTCATGCTTTTGATTTTGGTTCTAACTGGCTCAAATGATTCTGACAAGACGATTTCAAAGTGAATTTAATTCCAATACGTGCCCATATTAAACGAGGTTTGCCCTTGGCAGTTCTAGATTTGTTGGTCAATTATGTTGCCGATTAAAATTCTGGGAGAGTACCATTTAAAGACCATTCCACGAAAGTTAGGTTTCAATTTACTCAGTTGACTCATAAAAGAAGAATTTCAAAGTGATGGCTGTAAAAATTACACAAGCACTAACAAAGTCGACAAACTTACGTTTGTTTTGTTTGGTTTTGTTTTTTGTTTTTGTTTTTGCTTTGTTTATGTGTGTTTGTTTTTAACTTTTATTTTTATTTTTTTGGAAGGGGTGTTATATATAGTTTACAAGGGTATTAGCGTTCGGACAAGACCCGATCGAAAAAGGAAGCCAAATTAATCCAGCTGGAGGAGATCAACCATGTGTACTGGAAGAAATGAAGCAAGAAACATGTAAATACCTATATGTATGGTTTTAAAATCATAATGCGGTTTTATTCTCCCGGTCGCATAATCAATGTCCATAAATCTCCATGCGCATGCAAAAACAGTTCCGGCTTCTAGAGTTATGGTTCCTGAATTTGCGCTGTTAGCGTTTCCTTCTACGGATCCACCTTTTCCACCGGCCTAAAAGTAAAAAATGGAAGAATTGTATCTTTTTACTTGAATTCTCTCTGTTTTTGTGTGCTTGTAGATGTCACGATGGAGTGGCCTCTCCGACATTTCCCCAATTGAAATAAAGACAAATAACCACAGGTCGTCAGATCTATCGAAGGAGAGGGTTGGAGCAATCGGGGAAAAACGACTTACCAATGAGACTCTGAATGGGGTTTGGATTATTCCATTACCAGGCTGTTTTCGATATGATAATATGATTACTGAAGAAAGGGGGTTTCATGATATAATCTAATTACTAATATATCTAAAGAGAATAAGCACAATATGGTATGTGCAATAAGTCAGCCATAGACAAAATATCTCTTAGGCTTCTAATGATTGGCAAATATCCGCACCATAGGGAAAGCTGTTCATAGCTTAAATAAAATGTGAGGCTATTCAGATGTAACAATAATTACCCCAAAAAGTATACAAAGTAAAACAAGTAACACTTAAACATTAAAATAACGACACACACTGCTTCCTGGCTTTGGATAGATACATAAAGAATGTTGCGGGGTTACACATGTTTGTGAGCGCCCAACCCTCCCCTTAACTTGGGACAGTAGTGTGACAAATGTCAAAACGACATTCATTGTTTATAACCAGATTACAGGTGATACAGCAACTGAAAATTTTAAAACGATATTGCTTTAAGGGACTGATTATTGATCATTTAAATACAATTGGAATATTATCAATGACCCTCGTATATATTCAAGTTCTCTAATGAGGGTAATGACCCGAGGCTATGCCGAGGATTATAGAGCCTCAGAGGGAAGTTATTAGAACAGAGATCCCTGAATTAACTGCATCTTACCTCCGCCGACAAAGAAGTGTTAAATGAATAATCACAGCTACATTCTATGACTGTATCGCTTGTAGATTCTAACACTGTGGTTACAACACATATTCGGCGTCTGGTCTTTTTCTTAAATACTGCTTCAACTAGAGTCTGTTGAAGATCAATTTTTCTGTAAAAGAGCAAGTGTATCACAAGCTTATGATTCCCAAAATATTGAAAAAGATCTCACAGGCGCACAAAATTAGTGATGACACTACGATTACATTATAATAAAACTTGCTTCCCGAAACACGGCATTGTAAACTATGACGGTAATTAATGTACACAAAACGAAATTAAACATGTCACAATACATGTATATCAAAAGTTCAGTATGAGCTACGCCATATACCAATATAGCTCGAGGGCTAGCGGAACCCTTCTACGTAGCAAAGTCCTCTTTCTTCCGGTGTCAGTTTGAGGTTACCCATCAACCTATGCGTGATTAATGTTCTGCTAGAGTTGCACAGTTATTGGTATTTTGGCATGCTTTTATGAAGCGAACAAATTGATATAAAAATATATAAAAATAAGAAGTTAAGACTCACCGACTTCGAAGTTCCCTTTCAAAAGCCTTTTCGTCTATCGTTTTAAGTGCAAGTCCTCCTGTTTTAACAGTTATGGAGATGCCACCTGCCATCGTTGCCTCAGCTTTTATACTAGGTAATGCTTTAAATATATCTAAAGCGACTTTACCGCCTACACCAGCAGAAAAGTTCTTTTTATTTTCGTAGCTTTTTATGGGTTTTTCTGTAACGTTGACATCGAGAGCAGTATCCGGCTCTGTCGTAACGTCTGAAATCTTGCAGGTTAAAAAATCTTTCATTAGTATCTTATCTTCTAACAACTTTGGTGCCTTCTTTATAATTTTCTTGCACCGTTTCTGCATGCTGCGTGCGCCTGTCTCTAATCAAGACTTGTGGCCATTGAATTTTCTTCGTTCCATTTTTCATAATTATTTCAAATTATTGTTATATATTCATTAACTTTTGTCTATTTCGTTCGCCATTTAATTAATATTTTCACATAGATTTCAGTCAGGGCGTTTAAGAGTTCCTCGCAAGGAGTGGGGTTGTGCCAATGTTGAAGGCTTTGTAGACACCGCTAGATTTATCTTTTTGATATCTGCTTGGCAAGATGTGGCGCGGTCGCCTTGATTTGTACATCACATCTTTACTTTTCATATGTGCGTGCTGTTCATCGGTCAGTAGCATCTCAAAATATTCGAAATAAATTGGCCTTTCTTTAACATGTTTAAGAGTTTAAATAATTTGGCATTTTTAAAAATAATTTGGCATGTGCCTTTATAATAAATGATTACCAGATGAATGCTGTTTAAATTCTGTTTCTGGTCTTGCTTGTAGCATAGCCACAGAGTATTACTTTTTCCTGAGACGGCTTTGATTGCATTGAATTTGTTGAAAGTAAATAATTTAAAATTTAGAAATTATTACTGTAAATATAATTTCCATGCATGTACCGGTGGTTTGAATTAGTACAAATTGAACAGCATAAGGCATGTTTGTGAGCGCTCACCGTAACATGGGACAATTGTGTTACAAGCCTTAACAAGAGGCCCATGGGCCACATCGCTCACCGGAGGAAAATTTTTAAATGTTTTCAGTATAATTTTACAATTACTTTATTATCTGGTAAATTTTAAATGTTTTCAATATAATTTTACAATTACTTTATTATCTGCCCTTGAAAAAGGGCATGCCCCTTCTTCTGAATAAATTGAAATCCATGAATTGAAACGAATGACTTTTATTTGGAACTGATGTAATTTCATGCCAGCGTATTTATTTGGTGCTTTGGAAAATATTTAAAAACCTTTTTCTTCAAAACCACTGGGCCAATTTCAGCCAAACTTAGCAGAGAGCATCCTTGGGTAAAGGGGATTTAAATTTTTAAAATGAAGGGCCAGCCCTTTTCCAAGGTGAGATAACATCGAAATAGTAAAATTATTTTCATAATATTGAAAAATCTTCTTCCCCAACACGTCTATGTCAGTTTCAACTAAAACTGGCACAAAGCATCCTTGTTTATTCGAAATACACATATCAGGTGAAACATGATGTAACTGCGCACTACGTGACTATGGGGTATACCAAGAAGGTGCTATATAGGCATCTTAATTAAAGACAAATTTGTACACATTTTGTAACTTTTTTTTATATAACAGCGCTTTTAGCTTCTAGTTCCGGAAAGTTAAACAGGCACATGACATGCTGGATACACATTTTGAATAGAGTTACCTGCGACACATAATCTGGGATTTTGTCATTTTCATAAAAATTAACCAGAATCTGTCATTTTTTTGAAACCATCCAAACAAACAAAGTTTCCATTGACACCACCACCCATACAAATACATTGTCCCAACTTACCACGACCCATCCAAAAAATATCGGTTGCTGCACCACCACCCCTTTGTTTGCTTGAATAACCCTTATGTTTTTAAGTAGCCAAGAAAGAAAAGTTTTATTTTCAATCTGAATTTTTAATCTTGAGCTCATTTCTGATATAGAATTATCACTTAAAATTAAAGAAAGAACATCTGTCTTTATTCATGAAACATTTTTATAACAAAATTTAATAGAACAATTGTTTGCTGCATTGTTTTCTTATAATTTAGTCTGAAGGATAAAGCTTTTTTCAATTATTTTTTGTTTAATTTAAATTAAATAGTAATGATATGAAAATCTGTATATTGTGTTGTGCAACAAAAGTGGTTAAGTATTTTTTAAAAATTTAATCAATAAAAAGAGGAAATAAAAATTAACTTGCAACCCACTATAACTAGGGCTTGGCAACTGCAAACAGAAAGTTTTTCAAAATTTTCGTAAATGAAATATGTAAGAAGTTTGCAAAATATGTTCCAGGAAATATTTTATCAATACAACAGGTTAAAAAGCATGTGTACCATAATCATGAAGCTCCAAAAAAAGTCCCTAGAAAAAAAAACCTAACAGCAGCACTTTGTCTGAAAAAAAATCCACAGAACAAAAATACATTTGTGAAATGTAGAAAAAGAAAAAAAAATGAGGCTGACAATTCTCTACAAATTAAAGTAAACCATAACAGAAGCGCCTGTTCTGAAAAAAAAAAACATACGACCAAAAATACAGCTGTGGAATGTAAAAAAAGAAACAAAGGAAGCTCGCTCTTCTGCACAAAAGTAAACCATAATACTCGATACTCGCTCTACTTGCAAAAAGACTTACAAAAAAAAACTGTGAAGTGTAAAAAATATGAAGCTGACGCTTCTCCACAAAAGTAAACCTTGACAGAAGCACCTGTTCTGAGAAAAAAAAACAAATGACAAAAATACAGCTGTGAATTGTAACATGCGGTTCTTTGCAGTTTTTGTTATGTCCAAATGTAGCACATGGAAAATTACACAATCTTGGTGATGTCCATTATCTGAGTCTTCGAAGTTGTCCTTTTGACGATAAGCTTAAGATGCATAATAAGGAAATTTTCCAATTCATCTGGAGTATTTAGTTCTTGTAATTCTTGACATGCTGTGATGATAGAGTTTGACAGGTTGAATTTTCTAGCTGTCGAATTTTGCATTTTTGCTTGTATTTTGCATTTTATTGC